>OZ010689.1:1532446-1642803 GCA_963932265.1 Thymelicus lineola
CATGATTCTAAAACCCTCTGTAATTTTAATATTACATATTGTATACGTTATTATCGATGTTAAATCATATGTAACGTATACAGGTATCGTTTAACATTGATAATAACACAAACAGTCTGTAATATCAATAATTACAGAAGGTTTTAGAATCATGGCCTGGACTGTACAATGTACATCGACGTATATTCTGTGGTATATCACAATTCACAACACGGTATTACTGGGCCAATGCAACACTCAGTAAATTGCATGATTGCAGCGGGTCGGCTCCAGACGGGCGCGCCCGGGTTATAGCGTCATCTTCGAGCCCGCTTTACTTACCTCCCAACATTTATCACCAAATACGATTAAATTCTACAAATAGGTAGTAGTATTAATACGATCGTATAAGTTACGTGTTACGTAGTATGTTGTGTATGTTAGTAATTAGAATTTAATGAAAAGTTTTGAAGTGTTTAAATTCATTGAATAGCTCGTCAGTATCCTGAAAATGTCTTGCTTGTAATAGAATAGAATAGAATAGAATAGAATATTTTTATTTCATAAGATGCTGCAACAACAAGGAAAAGAAAAATAAAATATAAAATAAAAATAAAAAACATAAACAACTATGATAGTAATGTGTTGCAGTCAAACTGTATGAAAAGGGACCGCACTCAGCAATGGCCGCAGTAAAACTACGACCGCTGGTTTTCAGGGCGATCCCGAGTTCGCGTAGCTTTGCTTGTGGTGTCACCTTTCATACAATCAAAAAACAACCCATAAGTTATTACCCTAACACATGACATAAATCTTAATCAACTTATCTTAACATATTAAAACTTAACGCATTACAAAGAAGACAATAACAATTACAAAACATGGGGTATTTACCCTCAGGCGCTTACTATTGGACCGACCGACGTGACAGGACATTAATATTAAAATACTGTTCGCGCGCGTGTGTGTGTGTGTGTGTGTGCGTGTGTGTGTGTGTGTATATGCGCGCGCGTGTGTGCGTGTGTGTGAATGTGAGCACGCGCGCGTGTGTGTGTGTGAAAGGAGAGCGTGTGTGTGTGTGTGTGTGTGCAGGTAAGTGTGTGTGTTTTAATACAAGTTTTAGTAACTACAGAAATATAAAATCTACAGAAACATATGTGTTTTAACTATCATTTTTTTATTACTATTATACTATACACATCGCACAAATACAAGATTCCTTTTTTTAACAGCCCAAAGAAGTTACCCATGGAACATTAGCATTAGCACCATATTAGCACCGATGCGATACTGGTGCATGATTGCATCTGGCGACGAAAGCGGTGTATCTGTTTTTTTTTTACTGAAAAATAGTACCTACCTATGTATGTAGTTGTCTTGTAGATGAATACACATCCCAGATTTATCTCAAGTACAATTATTTTTTTTTTGTTTCGAATGAGTAGTTGCTGTTGGCCCTACTGGCCTTTACAGCTTTGCTACGAGTAAAAAACATTTGCTATATTTAGGCCTGAGAATTTGCAAATATAATGGCATTTTAACAGATAATAGTGAATTTACGATACAGATCAATTTATCTGCCGGCCATAAAAATTGTATTTATGCAGATTGCAGAGTACCTCAGCGTCAGACATTTTCAGATACCTCTGTCTGGGGTAGAGCCAATTAAGGTAGACCTATGTATTGTCTTGTGTTGAAATATTCCGACTGTCTTTTTCAAGTATCCGGATACCAATATACGGTAAGGTCTCGCACAGGTCAAGGATAGTCCTTGTAAATACCGCGAATCAATAGTACGTTATAAATTGACCTCGAAATGCACGAATATTGCGCATCTATAGAACAGACTCGTTCGTACTGTTCTACTAATGAGCTTTTCCATTACTTTTCATGCTAGCTTTCCATTAGTTAGGGTTAAAGTGTGGTAGAAGTTTTTGGGATTTTTTAAATTCGTAAAAAAGCAACACTATAGAATAACCAGTGTCTAAAAAAAAAGCAAAGCAACAACCCATAATTGTCCCACTGCTGGGCTCGGGGTCTCCTTTCACAATGTGAGGGGTACAGGCCATAGTCTACCACGCTGGCCAAGTGCGGATTGGACCCTATTGTTTACTCTTTCACTGTGTAGCTATATACGGTATGTAGAGAAAGCATTTCTTTATAAACAAACGGTGGGAAGATATACAATTAGTAGCTATAGCGAACAATCACACAGCGTATTTATGTACGTGTATTTTCGCGATAGATACAATGCTCCCAATGACTTGTATTAATCGTGTGCACGAAAGTAAAACCAACGCAGAGATAGCCTTTTGATATTAAATGTTGGGCTCCCGAGCGCAAGAGCCATAGTTGGAATCTTTCATGCATCTCTTATCAAAATAAATTTCACTTGTTGCCTCGAAGGATAACTTGCACTCCTGAGTTTTCCATGTCGTTCTCAAAGTTGCGTGAAGTCTGCCAATCAGCAATTAGCCAGCTTAGTGGACTTTAGCTTGTACCCTTGTACACATTGTTAAAGGAGAACCGAGCTCAATAGTGGGACACTTGACTTACGATGATAAAAGTAAAAAATGATTGTTTAATCAAAGATTACAAGAAAATGCACCTGTAGCATCATAGCGGTTTTATTGTTCGTCCGTATATTAACTTAAAAGCTGCCACCGAAATTAAAACGTTTAATGATCCAGGACATGTAATATGTAAGTGCTATAATAATAGACATTAAACCAATAAAAAATATTCATATAACAGTACAATACGCATACGTAGACCCACGATTGATTAAATTAAGGTTGATGCCCGTTTTGCCGCGATCGTTTCGTCAATGACTTTTGACATATAAATGGGGCATTCACTTTTAACACAGCGCTTCCTACATGCTTCTTATTAACATTCGTCCTTCTCGCCTCTCTGTACCTTGCTGTCATCTTCCGTAAATGGAACTGTCGATTCCACTATACGTTTTTTGTTAAGTGATAATTGTTTGTGTTGTGAATTTGCCCGGTCGCAGTGTTGGAGTCAGAAATGATGCTATCTGGATTATTTCCCTGCTTCATTTTTGGCCAGCAATGCGTTTGTAATACTTTCGGTATTGGACTACTGAAATCCATGACCATTTTATATCGGGTAGCTTGTCTGCTTGTCAATCGAGCATTTACATAAATTAAAAAGTTAAGAGTTGTGGGATCACACTTATTGATTATTGACGACCTGAAGTAAATCTTTGCACCGTGGAGTAGGAAAGACCACCAAACATACGGGAGTCATCTGTCAATAACATTTCCGTTCAGCGTAATGAAATTCGTTATCGTTCACTGAACTAGTTCCCAGCGATTTGGAGCGGCGCCAAAGTACTAACTTTTATAGGGCCATGACCTCCCCTAATATGATAAAAATAGATGTGATGCCTTCCTAAACTATGTCAAATAGTTTATACGCGTGACCTTTGAGTGGTCAACGTGGTCAACGTATCGCTCGTTAGAGATGATTGTGGCAGTCAGCGGCAATCAGGACACTTGTTACCGAAATGCATAATATCCAATTTATCCATCTACCGCTCCCAAATAACTCCCGCCAAGTATTGGCTTAATTCAGTTCTACATTCAAATAACTGAAAAATATCGATTTTTGATCCTTGACCCATAAATACCTACATCTATAATCCATTTTTAGATGAGTCTTTATTTGGTAAACTACGGAACCCTACATTGAGCGTGGCCTTGTCACTTGGTCGTTTTTTTTATAGTATTCTTTACCATTATTATATGAGCCTTATGATTATTAAGACAAAAATATGCAGTAAATGTGATTACCAAACTAAATTGCTTAGATTTTTATTACTGATATTCAAATACTAAAACTGTTAATACCTAATAATAAATTTTACACTACAGTTGCAATTTACTACAAAAATTAAAGAGATTAATTATGAATCCACGTGTATATTTATCTGATAAATAACTAAGTAATATTATATCACAATAATTATATCAAAGATAATCTTAAATTAAAAATCATCTTTCAGACAAAAAAAAAAACTAGATCAAATTTTGTTCATCCGCTTGGGAGCTATGATGCCATAGACAGGCATACAGATACATCAAACGTATAACACCACTCTTTTTTCACAACAAACAACCTCTTAGGTCAAGCATATATAGCAGTTATGCTCCATTCCCTCGAGGGTTTAAAATGGACAGTGATTAGACTTCTCTTGTGTCCTAATGAAATGCTTGTGCTTTTCATCTACTCCCAGGTTGTACATTTGTTTAAGAGCCTGAATGGTTAGGTTAGTATTGACCAACAAGAGAAAGAAATTGGCACCAATACCTTTTCAAACAAGATGCTTCCAGTACAAGCTTGTTTAGGATGGATGTATTCTCTTAATCCCTTCTGGCTACCCGCTACACAAATTGATTGATACTTGTTAAGTAAGGATGTATTGGTTTCGCTTCACTAATCAGATTTTGTAAAAAAAAAAATATTGTTGTTTCTAACTCATAGCTGTATTCTAGGCCACCCCGGCTTAGAATACTAACACTCAAGTCTTTTTTTCATATAGTAATCATGATGTATAATAACACATTTTAATTCAGAAAGCGGAAGTTAAACTATGGAACGAAAACTGAATATGGTGATTTGGCTTGCAAATGAGTCATTTTAAAACACATGTTAGATAAAGTCTCAAACAAAGAATTTAATTATAACCTCTAATGATACAGTACAGTGACTGTAACATACTTATGGTTTTTAATTACATACCACAGTAATTTATAGTAATGTATCACTTAAAATTCCTAATTTTGTAAATTCATAACCAGTTCAACCTATCATTAGGTCGCTTGAGGACAAGATACATCTATAACTCAAGTGTGGAGTTGATGAGTGTAATTTATTCTATGTCATCGGAGTCATATTTAGTAATGTATCACTTAAAATTCCTAATTTTGTGAATTCATAACCAGTTCAATCTGTCACTAGGTCGCTTAAGGACAAGATACATCTATAACTCAAGTGTGGAGTTGATGAGTGTAATTTATTCTATGTCATCGGAGTCCTATTATATTCCCCCAATGTAGCTGTTTTGTAAATAGCTAACAAACAAGCTATCAGAGCACCAGATGGTCAGCGATCAGTCAACATAGACATCAGTAACACCAAAAGGTTAAATTTGCTGCACAAGAGAAGCTGGAGGCCCTTTCTGGCTGAACACAGCAATGAAAACATGTGAATAAATATTTCAGTCAATTTTAGAAGGATGACAGTAGCTATAAAGTTATATTTTTTTATTAATACACTGGTTACAATTAAAAACTACACTTGTTTTTTTTACCAACCGAAGTAGAAGTATTCTTCAAATATGTCTCACCGAAATTGTTAGTATGTGAATAAAAATGATACATTACCTCTATACTTCTAGTTGCAAACTCCACACCAATTGTTGATTTAGACTCTAAGTTGAATTCATTTCTAGTGAAACGTGAGAGAAGACTGCTTTTGCCCACTCCTGAATCTCCTATCAGGACAACTGAAAGACAAAACATTCCAAATTCATTCTCCAGAATAGACATTAGGCATTCATTCTTTACCATATTATGTATAAAACCCAGATTTGCATAAATAATGTAATGCAAATAGTTATTTTACATTACAGTTATAATTAGCCATGATAATATTGGAAATCAAACAAAGTAGAAAAATGATAGTTTATTGTCCCAATTAATAGACGATTGAGGACAATGTATTCATCCTTGAAATTACAATGTATTACAATATCCGTAATTATTGCAACTACAAGTCAATAATAACAACTTCTTTGTAATATTCGCTTTGTTTGATTTCAATTAAAGTAAAATACAAATACAAAAGTTCTACCGAAAAATAACAAAATATTATAAACAAATGGGGGAAATTTGATGTTAACGACTATTTGTAACAAAACTGTAACATTTTTGTGATTAGATCACTGATGAGTAGAAAGGTGAGTCATAAGAAACACAAATTTATGAGAAATCGATTGTTCTCCATACAATCAGCTGATGACACAAAACTGTCGTTAACACAGAACTACCGGGGCTTTATCATTTCTATGCATCAAAACATTATTATCCACTCAACTGTGCAATAATTTTATGTATTTTACTCTAAAATACACTACAATGAACACTTTTTCTACGTCACTGTTTAGAACAATGGTTTGTATAACACCAACGTCTAAGAACCTTACGATAGTTGTTTGATTGAATTCTTAGGCCCTATCGAAGCACTAAACAACGTAAACAATTTACCTTTGAACAAATAATCATATTCGTCCTCTCTTGTGCCCATTTTGATTACAATAGTTCTTCTTTCGACGTCAAAATCGGTCAGCTAATAACGTCAGGACAAGTTAATGTAAACAAAAATAGTTGTACACAAAAATATCACAGTTTTATTAAACACTGCACTACTTCTCAAATAACACTTTTGTTAGCGGATTAATTAAATATAAACGGGTTGAATTAAATAAAATCTTAAATTGTCATCGGGACAAAATGGCGGATTGTTTTACGCCCCTATTGGTGCGTTCTGAAACGTCATCAGCTGTGTGTAATCAAAAGTGTCAAAAAGAAAGGTTTTTGGACTTATGCCTATAGCCACTTAAATAAAAATTAATAAATAATGTTAAATGTAATAACTTTATCAGATGTATTTTATTTCATAGCGTAAATTGTAAAAAAATACACGAAAACAATTAATATTATCTCCAAAATAACAAAAAAAAACTTTTAACATAGAGTACTATAAATTCATAGACAAAGTTTAATATTCTTAATTTTCTGTTTGTATCAATGTATTCTTTTTCATTGCCCGTTTTAAATAGCCGTTCTTCGTCATTTGAGTTGCCAGAGTAATTCTCCACTGTTCGCCACAATGTTTTCCGTGGATAATATAATTTTTTGATGGTATTAAAAGTTTTTGTCATTTTCATATTACATACAGAATATGGAAGACTAATAAATGACCGTACAAATCAAAATCACGCCACGGCTAGCTGAAACGATTTGTTACACACTAAACATTATCAACAAGGAAAATAAAAGACAAGAATATATTAAAGCATTTTATAATAAACAACATAGAACTACACTATTTTTTTTCTTAAAACTATTATATTGCGTTATATACTATGCAGTAGCAGCCACTTCTTCTGCTTCAGCTTCATCATCGTTGTCGTCTTGCACCTCCTTGGAGATCTCCTGATCAACATGTACGAAAGGATCTATTTTGAGCTTCTCTGAAGACGGTGGGGATACTATGAAGCACCTGTAGATAAAAATAATACATTGCATCAAGAAATATAAAAATGCTCTCAAGATATTTGAAAACGCTTATCTCTAGTATTGGCAGTTTCAGTTTAGAGATGGAGTAAAGCCTGATACTGAAGTGATACTATTAAATATCTTATACGTTACTAGAGAGCCACTTTTTCTCTTTCTTTCTTCTCTCTTTCTTGGCCGTTAATGCATCAGTAATTAATGCCTTTGGTGTTCCTAATGTCCATGGACGACGATAGCCATTTACCATCAGGTAGATTGTTCGCTCTATTGTTAGATAGTTACATAAAAAAACAGGAACCCAGCATGCATTTTACATGAGCCCCTGGTGTTTACAGGTTCTATTATATTAATCTACAGTACTGTTAGTAATTAAAGTTATTATATAACATACTATATTATATAACATATTATTATAATTTATACTATTTTAACATAATATGATATTTTGATCACTAACTCCTTACATAGAAATTAAATTAAAATTAAAAAAAAAACGATAGTTTTATTTACACTAAACATAGCTAAGAACACTCTCGATAAGTCACCTTTCAAACAAAAAAAAACTAGATCAAAATCGGTTTATACAGATCCACAGAGACGTCAAACTTATAATAACACCACTCTGTTTTCGTTGGGGGTTAAATATAAACTCACCTTGTGATAAACAATCCAGCCCTTTTTGGTCTTGCAGCCTGTATGTCTTTCAACAAAACATCAATATTTTCTACTATTTGCTTGGTCTCCATATTACACTGTAATAGACAAAAGACAATTTAAGGTTGTTAAACTGATTTTTTGATTAATTTTCCATTTAAACAGCAAACAAAATAGACTTCCAACAATATAACGTTTACAATAAACTATCTATCCATAAATTCTGGTTAAGTTAATAGGTATGTAGTCACAAGCTATTATAGGCAACTGACTTGAGGATTATGGATAGACAGTACGTATATATTGAGAACATTAATAATGAATAAAACGTGTATATCTATGTGAATGCACGGCAATAAGATGGATAGTTGCTGTGTGTCATGTTCCAGGTTATTCGATGCCAGAAGGGGAATTAGCTCAAGGAAATCCTAAAATATCTGAGGTCAACGGCCAAGTTAAGCAACAGCGGGCGCGGTCGGTAGTTGGATGGGTGACCGCTAGTGGCAAACATTTCTTGAATGTTGTCGTGCTTCTGAAGGAATATAAAGCTGTTGGTCCTGATTGTAATCGTAAGATAACAATCATTAGTCATGTCTTAAGCCTTCGAGCCGTATAAAACTTTCGACAATTGGGTTGGCCAATAACTCTACACCAATCTGCACTGAAGCCAACTCCTCAAAAGAAAAGACTCCAAACCTTACCCGTCCAATAGGCACTTCAACAGATCCAAAGTTCTGTTGCTGTTCATCCTTCACCACTCTGTACTGGATGCCTCCAGCGAATTTCTTCACCATTTCCCCGATGTTAGGGTCCAGGGTGCCGTTCTTCAGGTTGGGGAACCTCCTCTTCATCAGCCCTCGAAGCGGGACCAGTTCAGTCAGGATGTTAGGATGCGCTATTACATAGTCGTAGTCACTGAATTTGACCTCACCTTCCTGTTGGTCACAATGTCACATTGAATTTTCTATGATTCACTTTAATAGAATGAATTTAATTTTAATAGTTCACACAAAATCTCTTTTAGTAAGCTAGGAGGAATAAGAGGGGTCGCCTACATCAGTGTTTTGTAACGATTGCAATTTGCGAACGAATGTTTGTATCGCTATATTTTTTTACGCATTTCTACAGGAATTGGAATTTATTCATGAAAAATAACATTTCCTAGCCTATCTTTAAACATTGAAACCTATATTAACTTTGTTTATCTGTATGTACCTGTATCTTCTTTATAATGTCCGTACTCCCAACCAAGGTAGCTCCTGCGTCCACAGCTTCTTTCATGAGCTCGTGACCCTTGCAGAACGCGAGTATGGTCCGCTCCTCGTCGCGCGGGAATGGGTTTGGCAGCAATGTTAACCGCTGGAAGTTGTCCACAAAGCGGTTCTGGAGAGAGAATATCAGTGGTCGTTATTAATAAGAAAGAATTACATTACACATTAATAAGAAAGCTATTATAAATAATTAATAATTAACGAAAACCAGTGTTGCCAAGTTAGCCACTTTTTGGCTAGATCTGGCTACATATTTAGCCACAATTTTATCAACTCATGACTTGACAAGCTAATAACAAGTAATTATTACTTGACAAGCTAATAACAAGTAATTATTAGCTTGTCAAGTCATGAGTTGCTAAAATTGGGGCTAAATATGTAGCCAGATCTAGCCAAAAAGTGGCTAACTTGGCAAAACTGACGAGAACCTAGTCAAATATGCTAACATAATAAAACACAAACAATGCAATGTTTTAGTTTCAATGCCTTCAATAATGGATTGGTGGAAGTATTAGTGGCCAACCAAAATGTCGGAAGTTTTCATGTCGCCCGAAAGTCTCAGACATGGCATAACAACTATTTTCTTATGATAACAACCAGGACCTATGGCTTAATGTGACCTCAGAAGCATGGAAATGCTCAAGAAATTTGCCAATAGCAGTTGCCCTTTCAACTTGCAACTACCAACTGGAGAGATCTGTGTTCAGTAATGGGCCATTAATAGGTTGAAGCCACATAAGGAAAACTATCACGGCTATATTAGCATAAGTATTTAAAGACTAATAGTCAATAAACTTACTACTTCGGAACCTTACATTGCACATGGCCTAACACGCACTTGCCTGGTTTTTTAGTTCTAATAAAAAAGATTCAAATAGATAAGAAACATAATATTTTTCTAATTTTTATTCCATGTTAGTGCCAGATTGTAACTTGCCTTTTTTACTGCCTCCATATTAAGTTCCACCTTAGCGAATAGCAAAGCAGTTTGGTCATTGTACATGGTGGGATGGTGGGTCTCCTGGTGGGCCCTGACTGCTTCCTCAGTCGAGTATACCACGCAGCGGTAGTACCTCATAGGGTACACATCATCTGTTGATATCATCTTGTGGGAGTCATCCTTATGCTTGTCTGCCAGCACTTTTACAGATCTGAAGATTAATTCATGTTTATATTATGTTAAGGGTCACCAAACTTAATATCTTGATGTTATATCTCCAAGTTATATTGGGTTTTATCAGAAGGTTGCATTCAATTCAATTAAAAGTCCGAATGTGTTGAGTCATCCTTTACTATTTTAATTTACATTACAAGGTACTGATACACAATTTAGTTACTAATGATAGTTGGTTAAACAAACAGTTCTTGGAGCACCTGGATAGGTTTTGAATTACATAATATTATAAGAAAACAAATCACATTCCAACACATTATTTATCATAGGATCAGCAACAAAAAATGTGTGTGTGCTATATAATAAGTTTGCTCGCACCCAAGACCGAGTACACACTAGCAATCCAACCACATACCTCTTACACATCTTTGTTCTCCCACTGCCCTAAGGTTGACTGGCAGAGAATGCTTCTAGCATTAAGTCCGCCTTTTGTACTAATACATTTTGTGTGGTTCAATAAAAAATAAATGAATACCTCTTGCTCGCACCCACAACCCGCTCTAACAATCTAAAACAACTCCAGGGAATGCTGTGCACCTAGTACATAGATAGTATAAGGCGTCGTCCTAATTGGCAGCAATCATACGAGCAAACGATGTGATTTAGTCGCACAACGAAATTAAACACACACACTAAATAAGTGTGTTCTAATTAGTCATCGCACGAGCATAATAAATAATCATAATCATTTTCATTGCACGACGATGAACGCATCGTTTGCTCATACGATCGCTGCCAATTAGGACGACGCCTCACACACCTTCATTATGTCGCTTTTTGGCTGTCGCATCATAAAAATAGACTAGAAGTATGATTATTTGAAAAAAATCATATGTAAATGCCTGTACCACATTGATTGATATGGGTCTAGGTATATATAATTATAAATTTTCTAAAATTAATAATAGAAAAGCCCTATTTGTTCATATTTTAGGGAACTACTACAAGACGTATTCAGTAATTATGTACTTGTAAGAATAAGATGGATACCAAATATATTTTTAATACATACTTTTTTCCTCTCTGATTGTGTGGGATGAAACCAACTTTGGTAACTTCTACTTTGACCTTCTTTGCACGAGCCTTCGCCCTCGTACCCTTACGAGCTGCATAGTAAACTGTGGCAGTATGTATTGATCTCTAAACAAAATAACCTCATCATTTTTCAAAATTTAAATATTTCAAAAATAGACATGTATTTAAAATATTTTTGTACTTACACAATTTAAAGCATTCGGCTGATAAAGTGACAATGTACTGGATATCAAAGATCCTGAAATATAAATTCAGACCAAATGGTTACAGATACTTTTATTTCTAATCACAATACGAAACAGTTTATAACATTTTGTAGGCTAGGCCTACAGGAATTCTAGGGAATACACTTACGAAATAAGGTTCCAGCCATTTTGGATTATTTCGTTTGTTCTCCTAAGAATATGAATTTACTTTTAATCCTTTATTTATGTTATGTTTCTGCAGAATTCATTTACCTAATTTTATAATTTTCGGATTTTAGGTTATCCATTGCGCTGACAAGTGACAAGTGACAATTTGACAAAGAGAAAATGTTTCACAGAGTACTTAAACACATGGATATAATTATCTGGATATCTGGATCACTGACTTTGTAGAGGTACAAATACAAAATTCTTTATTCGCGTGCGCGCGCCCATGTGTATGTGTGTGTGCGTGCGTGCGTGCGTGTGTGTGTGTGTGTGTGTGTGTGCGCGCGTGCGGGCGTGTGAGTGTGTAATAAAAAAATATAATATACATATTCATTGATATCTACTACAACTTAACATATAAATATCTAAATTATTCACAACAATAGGTATACAATATAATAATATAACAATATGTAATATATATAATAATATATAATCAAAAATAATAAAAAATCATGATCGAATGATATATCCTGGGACTATAAATAACATGGACACAATAGAAAAATGGTACTTAGGCTATGACGTCATCCGTCTTTAGGTACCTCTACAAAATTACTTATCCAGTTAGAGTATACATCCATGGTCACAAGTCACAAAAGTCAAAACTCACAAATGTCACAAAAGAAAAAATGTCAAACTGGAGGGACGGTTTATTTAAGTGATGTGCCAACTCGGAAAAAACACGACTCGAGTAAACTCGAGTTGAAATTCAGGTAACTCGAATTGAATTCGAGTAACACAACTCGAGTTAGCAGAAAGAAACTGAGTGTATGATTTGTTTTGAATTTCGTAAATGAATTTGATTAAAACTTGCTATTTATAGGATAAAACACAACTCAAAAATACAAATGTATCAATTTTGCTCAAACCTTGCTATTTACATAATTTAAACATATTTTGTCTTACGATTATAGAGTTTCTAATCATAATGGTCTATTTACTTTATTATTTCGTTTACTTCATTGAGATGTTGCACAAAAGTGTTGTAGATAGGGTTCGAACGATACTTTCGATACTGAGTAGGTATCGATACTTTTGTTCGCGATACTCGATACTGAGTACTCGATACTCGTACCTGGTAAGTACTCGCAAGTACTCATATGAAACGTCGGTATCGAGTACTTTTAAAACACTGAGTACTTTTCAGTATTTTCGTATGGAAAAAGATCAACTGTGGCCCGTTTTACCGCTCGGACTAAACAGGAAGTGTCATCGGGACATGAAATTCACTATCGACGACCTTTTTTTTTTTAGCTCTGATCTGACTGTGATCCTCGCTAGTACTCGATAGTCGATACTGAGTAGTATCGATACTTCAGGACCGATACTTTTTTGGTATCGATACCTTACCCGTCGATACCACACGAGTACTCGGTATCGATACCAGAGGCCGATACTTCGAACCCTAGTTGTAGAGGGATTATTTTTATTTCATACGTTAGACAAGGACGCCATTATGTTTATTATTTCGTCTTTTAAACTATTCCATAACTAAGTATCTATATGACATTAGGCCGCATCTATATAATTCATATATCTATGGTCTACAGGTACATCTACAAAGTCAGTGATCCAGATAGTGTTATATAACTTATATATATCCAGAGTAGCCAAAGGCCAACTCTACAGTTTTAACTATATATTTATAATTAGATTATACGAATAAACTGTATTATTCGTTAACTTCACAGTTTTTACTTTAAACCTCCAAATCCACAGTTTTTTCTTTATAATACTAGCGCCATCTATTTTATTCGCTGCGTACCTAAACTTAGGAATAAATAGTCAACCACTACCATAAAAGACACTTTAAAAACAAAGTCAGAAATTAAAAATTATTATGAGTTCAATGTTACCGATGACCATTCAAAGAGATTTTATAAAAATATGTACGATTTTAAAAATAAAGTTGAAACTGAAAATCAAGAGTAGGTATGTACAAATTGAAAACTAGGTAGTTTAAATTTAAATTTAAATTTAAAGTTGATTTACAAGTATAATTTTCTTACTATTTTACATTGTTTTTAAGAAAAGCTGTAGCTGTGCTGTTACAGTTTACAGTGCCAATGCTACATTTTACAGTTTTCTACAGCTTTTTAAACGCTTCTTTACAGTTTTAATCTAGATTAGGGTTGGCAACACTATTATCCATACGCGCGTCGCGCACCCAACGAACGAATCGTATTCTCGCTCTTTTGCTTGATTCGTTCATTTACCGCCAGCCCAAACACGAGATTCATCTCGACTCGAGTTACTCGAGTCAACTCGAACTAAGCACAACTCGAGTTAACTGGAGTAAGTAAGTCGAGTTGACCATCCCATCACTAAGTCAGTGCTCCTCTCTTCCGCGTTCGTTTGGGTCTTGCTAGGGCCGTTTTGCTTGTATGTTTCTAGTAGAACATAAAATTCACTGTTTGTACTGCTTTCTATTAAACAGTGATCTATGTAGGTGAAATGTGAAACTGGAATACAGTGAAAATGGAAAAAGTCAATAGTACATTATTGGTTATATCGCTTTGTGCATTGTTATGGGGTGTGGCCGGCCAGTATGAATGGCAACTGCGAGATGCTTTCGACGAAATCCGTGGTAAAATGGACAAGGTGTCAGCCGACAACTGCTACATAACCCATTTGGACGACTTGTTCTTACCCGAGGATTCCGTGTCTCATCATCCTGATGTGAAGGAGATAAATATAAATCCGGTGTATCCGAATCGTACGGCGATGTTGCATCTTCATAACATGGCTATGAGTAGAGCCTTCTTTTGGAGTTACATCCTGCAGTCGAGGTTTATCCGGCCGGCGATAAACGACACCTACGATCCCGGTATGATGTACTACTTCCTATCGTCAGTCGCTGATGTCTCATCGAATCCGTACATCAACGCTAGTTCGATATACTTTTCACCGAATATGTCGTATACATCATCCTACAGGGGATTCTTTAATAAAACAATGCCCCGTTTCGCGCCTCGTGCGTTCCGCGCTGATGATTTCAATGACCCTGTGCATCTGCAAAAGATTTCCACTCTAGATACATTCTATGTGGAAGATCTAGGGGCATTTGGCAAAGAGAGCTTGTCAAAGGACTATACATCAGATTTCTATAGGACCAACGAGTGGTACACTAAATTGTTACCTGATAAGTTGGACAATAAAAGACATGATACAAAGACAACATACCAGGTTGAAATCAGATATGCAAACAATACTAATGAGACATTTACCTTCCACGGACCTCCTGGAAATGATGAGGTTTGTTTATTTTATGACTATATTGTTCATTTTACAAGGCTTTTTCTGATTTAATATGTTATCTCTTTTATGAAATAGTATTAGGTACAAGGTTTCTTTTTGAGATTTATTTTAGCTTATTGTTAGATTTATGAATTTTTAATTTAAATTTAAGAAAGTAACTATTATTTTACTGAAAAAAATAATACATGAACCTGCCTTTGAGGGTTCTTCTTAATGATTTCCTGTGTCCCTCACATTGTGAAGGGAGACCAGAGAAATTTCTTATAATTTGTAGATTTTTTTAAATGATGATGTTTCCAGAGTCCTGGACCAGTGAATTGGACAAAGCCATACTTTGATTGCGACAGACTAAACAAATGGCTTGTGGCAGCCATATCACCTGTGGCTGATATCTATCCTAGACACACACAGTTTAGACATATTGAATTCCCAACGTAAGTACTTCATCCGAGATGATTTGTTAATACTAGCTGTATATTATTACCTAAACAATATACTAATATACTACAATTTTGTATACACGACCTTGGTAAACAATCTTACAGTGTCAGTTATATTTTAAAAATAAAATACAATTTGAACAATTTAAAAACAAAAAGCGATTTCATGCCAAAAGTAATTTCTGTTTACTATTAATTATATTTTAAATTTATGAGATCAAAGGGTTAATTAAATTAAAGAAATTCGTGCACGACGTCGATATATATTTTTCAAACTCTGTACACTCTCTATGAAAAATAAAATTACAAAACAAAACCTATGTCATTCAAAGAAAAAATTTTAAATAAGGAACCACCACTCTTACTTAAAGAAAACATAGCGCACGGTCACTTGCCGTCACAAAGTAGCTTACACATTCGTTACTCTGTGTAACATGTTGGCAAGCGACCGCGGGATACTCTAACCGGTACCTTACATACAACCGGTACCTTACATACAACCGGTACCTTACCTACGTGGTTTGCTATAAATTATTATTTCAATAAAAATTTGTGCTCAGATTGTTTACCAAATAATTCACGTGCATAAAAAGGACCATAATTTTTTTGTTTATTGTTAGCCTGGTCTTGGTGCCAATTATGTTCCTAATATTTACAAATCAAATATTTTAAATTATTTATGCCATAGTCAAAAAGATTTAATGTTGTGTAATTAGCAATGGCTTCATATTTTATGCAAGACGTGCATAAGTGTATCAGTGATACCTATATGAATAAAATATTTTGACTTTGACTTTGACTTTTAGATACACAGCAGTAGTGGTGATGGAGATGGATTATGACAGGATAGACATAAACCAGTGTCCTCCGAGCCAGGGCAATGATAGACCCAATAGGTTTGCTTCTACAGCCCGCTGTAAAGTGGAAACTACTGAAGTGAGTTTAATTTTATATTCAATAGCTTCATGAAATGGTAATTTCTAATTGGATATAATGGTGAGTGCAGTGTGGAACTGATTGGACTCATTTGTATGTCACCTTTTTACTATTACATTGTGGCAACGATCAAAATTTCATGTTCATGTCTTGGATCCTTGACAGTCCGCAATTCTAGTTTGTATTTGCTGTATATTAGCAAAGTGTAGAATGTGCTTTCTTTCGAAATTTTTTTGTAGCACCATGCAATGTAACATTAGAATGATGCCTAGCGCACTCCGCACTTCACACGCCGGTATGATGTTACAAGTACGTGCTGTGTTCGACGTGTCGGTCAATTTCAGAAGGCTTGAAATGCCGTGTCACACATTCGTAATCTATCACACATGCCATCGAAAAAAAAAGAAAAGAAAGAAAGGATAAGAGTTATGATTAGAAAGAGAGGGAACGTCTAGATGTCAACGACTGTTGATGATTAGCACTGTGCAACCTGAATTACACTTTATTGTGTGGGAGCAAGAATCGCTATTCATATAATTTTGCGGAGGACTCTTTTGTACCAATACATACTATTAAGTATTCTGTGACAATATATGAACCAGTAACTAATCTATATCTTTTGTAGTGTGAACCAATCCACGGCTGGGGGTTCCGTCGCGGCGGCTACCAGTGTCGCTGTCGGCCGGGCTATAGGCTGCCCAGCATTGTACGCCGGCCTTACCTTGGAGAGATCATGGAACGAGCTACCTCCGACCAGTATTACAACAACTTTGACTGCCTTCCCATTGGCTGTAAGCTTATACTATTTTATTGAAGCAAATACTTTCACATAAAAGTAATTAAGAATAGCCTGATCCAGTAAAATCAGTTACAATTTTCAAATTATTGTCTTAAATGTCATAATAGTGTGAATGCAAGCAAATAATAATTTATTGGTGTCTTGCTTCTGACGGCACGTTAAGCAATCTCTTTTTTAGCAGGATTTAGATCTAAGTTAATTGGTGATGTGATCTGAATAATCTGGCTAATCTCGTGTCAAAATTAATTATTGGAGTAGCAATGGGCTAGCCACATTGTTCAAGGACCAATACTGTTTGGGAAGAAAGGGACAGAGCAACATTAATTAGGGTAGGCTTATGTCCAGCAGTGGACCTTATAATAAATCAAGGCTGCTTTCCATATAGTGTTAGGTATAGTGAACAGTAAAATTAATAAATAAAATACATTTACGTCATCATTACCGCTAAGCGTGTCATCTGTCACCTGTCCTCTGTCACTGTCATCTGTCACCTGTCACTGTCAGGGATCCAACGTCTGCCGGTGGAGTGGGAGCGCGCGCACCCGTTCATTCGCGCGCTGTACGCGGACAAGTACTATGAGTATGTGAACGCGACGAGCGGCGCGGACTCACTGCACACGGAGCGGATCAACGTGTACGAAGTGCTCAACTATATCAGGGGTGTGCAGCCGCATAATTGTACCAAGTGAGTGCTTTTAACAATGATATTAAACTATAGATACGTTATGCCCTTACAAATCAACCAAAAAATCTGTTCTGACTGAGCTACAACACACACACGTTTATCTTTTGTTTCACTACATCAATCACTATTACATTGGTAAATTATGTAAAAGGGATGCCACTACTAAAAACATAATAGTGAAAAAGACAACTAGACGGCCTCACTCAGAGGCAGCTATCAACTGTCTGAATTGAAATCGCTACACTTGTCTAAATTCGACTGACATAATTTCAGCGCCGTCTTGGCATATCTTGTATATAATATCATTGGTTTTTAATAACTAGTCGTACAAAGCAATCTGCATTGGAGCAGCGTGGTGAAATGTGCTCTTGGCCTCCTCAAGAGGAGAGACCCGTGCCCAGTAGTGGGTCACTAATGGGTTGAAGCCAGCCGACAAACGAGCTGACGATCCACCTGATGGTAAACGGTATCGTCGTCCATGGACATCAGTAACACCAAAGGAATCACCAAAGTTGCTGACCGAGGAAAAATAGAGTAGAAAGAAAGAAAATGTCTGTAGTATACAGACAGTAGTATACAACAGTGTAGTCCGTTTCTTAGACGAGTCTACAGTGGTATCGGACCATCTTCACCAATCCACATTATAGCACCGTGATGTAAGACTAGGCCTCATTAACAATAACAAGATACTAGAACCTCACAAAAGGCTGCAAAATTTATGTTGATGAACTTCTTACCCTCAGGTACAAGCCCACCGATCTCTACCTCAACGGGGACATCGCGTTCGGTGCCGAGGAGCAGTTTGAGAATCAAGCCAAGATGGCCCTCCGATTGGCTAACTTCATTAGTGCTTTCTTACAGGTATTATAACACTTTACAATATTATATTTTATATTAAGGGTTCAGATTATTGTATTGATAAATACACCAGTTGGAAACAACATTACATTTTAATTTTCAAGTTCTGAAAGTGGTCTCAATAGTTGTCTATAAATATTACAAATTATTATTATTATTGGCGATTATTCGCTAAAATCTGTTTTAGTACTACATATTTATGAAAATAATGTACATATTTTAAACATGTTTGCCATTCCTTGAATACAATATGTCTGTTGTTGCAGGTATCAGACCCTCAAGAAGTGTTCAGCGGCAAGCGAGTGGCCGACAAGCCGCTCACTGAAGACCAGATGGTTGGTGAGACCCTGGCCCTCATCCTTGGAGACTCCAAGATTTGGACGGCTGGTTAGTACTGTGGCTTGCCATTAGCCGATTCTTTATTGGAGGACACCACAACGGCGTCTTATGATGTGATGAACGTGGTCAAAATCACATTGCTACAAGCATCATGTTAATATTTTTCGTAAACAAAACATCGTTACAATTAGTAGCGCAATTTCTTGGCCTTATACGGTTGATACTGTTATCATAAACTAGCTTTTGAGTGGTTTCGAAATTAATTAATTTAGATTTATATGCCCGTGGCTTCGCACGCGTGGATATCGATTTTTTACAAATTCCGCGGGAACCCTAAACTTTTCCGGGATAAAAAGTAGCCTATGTGTTAATCCAGGGTATAGGCTATGCTATCTGTGGCTATATTTATCTGTGACGTCATCGCACACGCGTCACACGGTGACGTCACGCCAACTTGAATCACGCTATCGAAGTTTTCTGTATCAGTTGCATCCGACAACATCAGTCGGGACTCGGCCGCCTCCCAGTCAACACCACCTCGCCTGGCCGGAGATCTCTCTTTGCCAAATATCTATCGTATATCTATATATCCATCTATCCATGCATCCATCCATCCATTCTATGTATTGATAACGTTAGTTCTATTCCAGGTACGTACTGGGACAGGAACAAGTTCACCAACCGCACGTTGTTCGCGCCGTTCGCCTACAAGACGGAACTCAACACGAGGAAGTTTAAGGTAGAAGACCTCGCGCGGCTCAACAAGACAGGTGAGTGGATTTGACCGGGACATATACACACAGATGGATTTGTTTGGATTTCTATTTAAATAAAACTTTAAAAGAAGGTGTTCTAAATACTAGCTGCATCGGATAGGAGTTCTGACACCACAAGCGTCGGATATGTGTTCTGACGCTACAAATTCTTGAAAGCGTTTCGAGGTCACACAAATTTTTCATTTCTGAGGATATTTTGGTAGTTGTTCTAAATGTATCATTCTTTTTACCTTAATTTTTACAATCAATTGAAAAAAAAAATTGCTAAACTTCTCCATTTGTTCAACATTGATGATGTCTTCGTTGTAACTGATATCTACGAGCGACGGTACCTGCGAGCTTTGATTAATTCGCTCGCTTGACGACTATTTACATTAAAAAGATAAAATAATAAAACAATAACTGTAACTTCTCTTACAGAGGAAGTGTACACAAACAAGCCATGGTTCGACTTCCTGAAGCAGCGCTGGTCGACCAACTTCGACAGCCTGAAGAAGTATTATCTCAAGATGAAGATCCGTGACGATGAGCTGGGGAGTTACCTGAAGAAGTACGAGCGGTACCCGACGTACTACCGCGCGGCTGGCTTGTCTGATGGGCACTGGACTAGACCGTACTACGACTGTGATGGGCCTTTCAAGCAATGGGTGGTGACTTATGCCGCCCCCTTCTTTGGATGGGATAGTGTCAAGGTCAAGCTAGAGTTCAAGTGAGTGGAGTTTTTGTTTATGAAATTTATAATCTTAAATTAAAAGCCCACCACAGTTTTATTCACACCAGTGTTTCCCAACCTTTTTTAGCCCATGCCCCACCTTAACATTACTAAAATTTTTATGCTCCCATACAACATTTTGTCAGCGATATCTAGCATTGCATTTAAATAACCCAGAGCAAAAGGGTTAAAGTCGTGTCGAGTCCATTTTTACATTGCTCCCCTTAACTATCAAATTGCTCCCCTGTGGCGTGGGCCCCACGTTGGGAAACACTGATTTACACTAAACATAGCTAAGAAGACTCGATTAAGTCATCTTTCAAACAAAAAAAAAACTAGATCAAAATCGGTTCATTCGTTCATGCTACAGACAGACACGTATGGATACACAGACACAGATAGACACATCAAACCTATAACACCCCTCTGTTTTCGTCGAGGATTAAAAAAATTGAGCTGACGTCAAAAAGAAAGTACACCAATTTCAAACATTTCATTAGGTTTAATAATAACGTCTCAGTCCGCCTTTTTTGAACTTGTATAGTTATCAAAACTTAAGTACTCAAATACAACGATGATATTAAATATAGGTACAATATTTTGATTATATTTCCAGGGGTGTTGTAGCGGTGACCATGGCTCTAATGTCATTGGACATCAACCAGTGTCCGGACAAGTACTATGTCCCCAATGCGTTCAAGAGCACCGATAAGTGTGACAGGAGTTCGTCCTATGTAAGTACCAAGCTTCATATTGTTATCCACCATATTATGATATGACCGACAACTTTCTATGTATATTCACCAGATCAGTCTTCAGGTGCCTCTTCGAAGCTTGGTCTCCAGATGCATATATAAACATTTGGATATGACACATAAAGCACTAGCGACATCTTTATGCATTGACACTGTTTTTGAAACAAAATGATGAATTATGAACGCAGCCAGCTTCAAATAAAGAACACACAGCTGTCTATTTAATGTGACATAATATGTATATTTTCTCAATTGACTTTTACACTGCTCTTTGCTATGATTCTATAATTTTGTACTCCAATATACAATGTTTTATATCATGTACTATTTAACTTATTTAGCTCCTATTCCCGGGCAGTTATATTAATTTCATTACATTACAAAAACTGACTTGAGTTTTATGTCCCTTTTCGGTTAGTTATGATACAGGTCAAAACCTTGCCGTACCAACTGTGGAATGTGAAAAAACTGAAAACTTTCTCTTACTTATCGCACTATAGATGCCCCATTCCATTCCCAGTGCGTTCCGATCCAAGGGCGCGGGTTCGAAGCCGGCGGGTACAAGTGCGAGTGTCTCCAAGGGTACGAGTATCCGTTCGAAGATGAGATCACATACTACGACGGTCAGATAGTAGAAGCGGAGTTCCAGAACATCATCGCCGATAAGAAGACCCGTATTGACATGTTCAAGTGTAGGCTGGCGGGGGCCAGCGCTATACAGAGTAGTTTTGCTGTGATTTTCGCGTTTTTGTTCATACTTTTTAAGCTACGGTAGAGTAAAAAAGCAAAAAAGGTTAGGTAAGTACTATTTTTATACTTGATTATACAGTGCGATGAAGAATTTCAAAGTTGATTTTTGTAAAAAGTTAGAGAAAACATGTAAGGCTTAACAACACGCATTACGATTTTTCACCGCGCGATTTTTTTCTGACGATTTTTAAATCGCGTACTGAATCATAATCAACACGATTTTTTTTCGCAAGTGCGTGCAGCTTGATACAATTTCCATGTCTCACAGAATTTTGCGGAAAAAATCGCGCGGTGAAAAATCGTAATGCGTGTTAAGCCTAACATTTTATTAGCGATCACCAATTTCGAAAAGTTTTTATTGAACTTTATCGAAGTGTATATTTGACGAATAATGACATGATTAATGGACGTGTGACTAAATAAGTAGATGATGACATGTGACAGACTGATGGACAAACATCTACCACTTACTCTACCTTACTCTACCACTTACCACTTACTCTACCACTTACTATTTCACGTTGATTATACACAGACAATTGGTGTAATGTATCCTCATACTTTTTTAAATTTTAATTGTTCCATCGATATTAAAATGTTACCTACATTATCTTTGGGCCTGATATGGACCGTTATAAAATATGTGTACGATGCAGGGGCATAGCTACCCCCGTATCAGTCGTTTTAATTGTAAATTTTGCTAGCAGCTCAGTGGCACCTCTAGTGACAAACCAAGTGCTCTTTTATTGACATGTTCTTTAAAATGTATGTAAACGTAGCGCGCTCCCCAAATAATCTTGCCAGTTGTCCTTATCTGGCCATACATGATGAAGTTTACTTGTCAAGTTATCATATTATCATACTGACGGTTTGCGAGCGTTTTCAACGCTCCTATACCGCCAGTATGATAAGGCCCTTTATTGTGCCGGTTTTTAGCATAGTGGAACACACCGGGTATCCAATAAATCAGACGTGGGTATAATTTTCAAAGTGTGAGCTTATTCAGCAGTTTAGGAGAATCTCAGGTACTTTATATTACATTATGAATTAGAAATACCTCGAATAATTGTACTTTAAAATTTTAATTTCAATATATTATATTTTTATAGTGTTTTACTTTTGCGGTTTTTTTATTATGTAATTACTGAGTTTTTGAATTAACACTATAAATCAACTATACTTGGTTTTACTTTGATTTGTGTTCAGCACAGTTTGGTGTAGCTATTTTTATATTGAAACCATATTTTTAAGATCTATTTTGTTCATATTTGTCTTTTTTGTTTTTATTTGTTTACAGATTCGCAGATCTTGAATATGACTAACTTTATTGTGTTGTAAATGTTGGAATAACATTGAAACCACCCGTTAAAATTAATATTGTAGATCTACCTATACATTGTGCCTATATGTATGAATCTCATTTTGCATTAATTATTATGTAGATATATTATTATATTTAGTTAAATATAAGCTGTATTTGATAAGTAGAATACAGGAATTCCATGTTAAGTAAGCAATGTTAATTACATAGTTACGTCTAAATATATAGTGACTTGCAAAATATTCAAGACTGCATATAAATTAATATTTAATTTTATGTGTGTATTTAGTAAGATGTATCATTATATCCAGTAATATTATTTGCAGCGTAAAATAACTGTTAAGTATATAATATTAACAATATTAAGGATACCTTAAATCCGTATTCTTTATTATGATTAAGAAACTTTTTTAATATTGAATAATGATGTAGATCATACATATCAATTACTTTAATCATACATGTTACTATTTCGTATAAAACAAATTAATTTGAGCTTTGACAATAAATCTTGAAAAAATGTTTTATACATATTAGTAACAGAAACTTGTAGCAATTATAATATCAGTCAGAGTAATGTTGAATACAAACAATAAAATTTAATCACAGCTCAAAATGTTTGTAATTGTGAAATGTGCACAAAAGATGTTAACTCATATTTACTATACCCTACTTTTGTATTTCTTTTTTATATTTTAAAGGGTCTACCAGCATTTCGAGCCTTGTCTCAAGTGCTCATTTCATTATATTTTGTTATATACTATGAATTGTAAATATTAACATTCCATAATCTCCAATTTTATATGAGAATCCGTCCATTTTTCTCAGTGCCTTTTTGCATTTTATACAATAAACTTTTGATAGTAATACAATTGTTTTGTTTTTATTTATCTGTATTCTTCACTGTACCCATATATTTCTTGTCTTGCACTGAAAGAGAGAAATCAAGGAAGGCTGTTATTTAGATGTGCATTGGTGATTCATTGTTCAATTACAATCATTTATATTCATATTTATTTATTTGTGTAGATGAGCAATGAAGTCTGTTTAATTATAGCATGCTGTAAATGGATTGCTATAATTGCGTATTTACATAAGAACAATTGGAAAAAAGAAGAAAGTCTGATAACATATTAACTTTCGAAGAATAAGAAAGGAATTGTGTACCTAAAGAGAACTGAAATAAAACTTAAAGGCAATTAGCTCCCTGAACAATTTTATTCTACATACTTGTAGTTAGCCTCCACTACACTCCGGACATACACGATGGCACCCACTACGCCGAAGTATAGAACTAGATATAGTAGCATGTATAGAATGACGAGAATTCGAAGAAATCCCATAATTTATCCATTTTGCAGTCATCTTGGTTTATTGTTGGTCATTTTGTAATTTTGAATGATTTGAATTATAATAATTGACCAATTGACATTATCTTGTCATCATTGAAGTATATTTCTCGTTCGAAAAGCCCGGATTATTATGATCATCATTAATTTAGGTAATCAGTCAATAATAATAGCGCAATGTGAGCGCAATCAACAGGATTGAATTTCGTGATCATGTCGAATAGTAAAGTAAGCAGAATCGAGTCGAGTCTGTCGAGTCGAGTAAGCTGTGTGTAGTACCTCTTTCTTACTAAATGTCTTTAGTACCTAAAAGAAAGAAACACTTATGTCATTCATTACTTGTATTTATTCTTGTCAAAATATGTATGATTTTAAGTTGAATAAAACCAATATTCCATTGGTTTTGGCTTTAATTTATAACAATTTATTCAACTTAAAAATTAATGTACCCAAGTAAAATATGTCGCAAAAAGAATACTCCGTAATATCAATGTCTCAATTATTTCAATGCTTAAAGCCCCAGAGCGCTTCGATGCCGAACCCGATGTAACGTCTTCGGATACCAGATGGAGTCATTGGCGGTATACTTTTACAAATTTTTTATCGGAACAAATATCTGAAAAACTATCTGATGCCAGATATAAAACGAAATATATTCACGACATGTCCTAGCTACGAGGAAACAGAAACCAGAAGAATCAATTGCCGATTACCTCTTAGCTTTAAAACAGTTAGCTTATGATTGCAATTTTACAGATGTGACAGCTGAGAAACATCGTAATGAATATATTCGTGATGCATTTATATCCGGAATTTTAAATCAAAAGGTACGTCAAAGACTTTTGGAAAATACTACTCTAACGTTAGATGAAGCACGAAATCAAGCCATAACTCTCGAGGCAGCTGAGAATAATTCTGCAGGATATATACATATTAATAACTATAATGGAAATCATATGCAATCGCATGCAATTACTGAAACTAATAAAGTTCTGTTAAGCAATAGAACTGAAAACGTAGCGGCTAGCACTTCTAACAATCAGCATAAACGATGTTATTTTTGTGGTAGTAAAACTTTACACCAACGCATTAAGTGTCCTGCATTCCATGCAACTTGCCAGTTATGTTTAAAAAAAGGTCATTATGCCACTGTCTGTAAATCTGGGAAGGTTACGGCAAACGCCGTTGAAACTGATACAGGAGATATTGAATCCAACTGTATATCTGCTGCATTTCCATCTACATTAAATAAAGCTACAGTTCCTGTAATCATCAACAAATACCAAGCTGATGCATTAATTGACACTGGAAGTTCTGTCAGTTTTATTAATAAAAAACTCGCACAAGAATTAAATATTAAAACAAGTCCTTATAGACAAACTATATCTTTAGCTTCTCTGAGTCATACTTCTTTCGTTGATGGTATTTGTTATGCTACAATGAATATAGACAAACATGTTTATCTTCGTCAGCCACTTTTAGTCGTGGAAAATTTGTGTGCTGATATCATAATTGGACATGATCTATTACAAAATCATAAAACACTTGAATTCAACTTTGGCGGTTCAAGAGAGACCTTAAAAATTTGTGTAATGGAGGCTTCAGTCCCTCCAGCATCACTATTCACAAATCTTAGTCCAAATATGAAGCCGATTTCTATAAAATCTAGGCGCTACACTGATGAAGATGAAATATTTATCAAAGATGAAATATCTGCTTTACTAAAAGATGGTGTGATAGAGCCAAGCAATTCGCCATGGCGAGCGCAAGTGCTGATTACTAAGAGCACAACACACCGAAAACGTCTCGTAATTGATTATTCACAAACAATTAATAGATTTACGGAACTAGATGCCTACCCGTTGCCTAATATTGAAACTATGGTAAACAATATTGCAAAGTATAATTATTTTAGTCAGATTGATTTACGAAGCGCATATCATCAGGTGCCAATACTAAAGACAGATCGAAAATATACAGCTTTTGAAGCATGTGGTGCTCTCTACCAATTTACTCGCATTCCATTTGGTGTCACAAATGGTGTAGCTGCTTTTCAGAGAACATTACAATTTATAATACAAACAGAAAATCTGAAAGGTACTTTTAGTTATCTCGATGACATTACCGTCTGTGGGAAAAACAAGGAAGATCACGATACCAATTTAAAGAATTTTATGAATGCAGCGCAAAAATATAAACTAACATTAAATGAGGACAAGTGTAAGTTTAGTTCAAACTGTATAAATGTTTTGGGCTATACAATTCAAGATAATATTATTAAACCTGATAAGGACCGCCTGAAACCCCTATTGGATCTTCCGATACCAACAGACGTACCTTCCCTTAAACGCACATTAGGTATGTTTGCGCATTATTCAAAATGGATCCATAATTTTTCTTATCACATAAAATTTTTAAACAATACGCAATTCCCGCTTAATCAAGATGCAGTAAATAGTTTTGAAACTTTAAAGTCCGAAATTGCTAAGGCATATTTAACAGCTATTGACAATAATGAAATGTTTACAGTAGAAACGGATGCATCAGAACATTCAATAGCTGCAACTCTTTCTCAAAATGAACGACCAGTTGCATTTTTCTCACGAACTCTATCTAATACAGAAAGAGGTCATTCTTCAATTGAAAAAGAAGCTAGTGCCATTGTGGAAGCCCTTCGCAAATGGAGACATTATCTTCTTGGTAGACATTTCATTTAGATTACTGATCAACAATCTGTAGCCTTTATGTTTAATCAGAAACATTCAAGCAAGATAAAAAATGAAAAAAATTTACGATGGCGATTAGAATTGTCTTGTTACAAATTCGACATTATTTATCGACCTGGTCGAGAAAATACAGTAGCAGATGCCTTGTCAAGAGTTTGTGCCAGTATGGGCTCAAATAAACTTTATGATTTGCACGATCAACTATGCCATCCAGGGGTCACTAGAATGGTTCACTGGATACGATCAAAGAACCTTCCATATTCTATAGAAGAAGTGAAAGCAATGACGTCTTCATGTAGAACATGTGCTGAACTAAAACCGAGATTTTTAAAGTCTCATAGTCGACTCATAAAGGCGATTGCACCTTTTGAGAGAATAAATATTGACTTTAAAGGCCCTATACCATCAAACACTCGTATTCGATATATACTCACAATCATAGACGAATATTCGAGATTTCCTTTTGCATATCCGTGTAGTGATTTATCAGCGGCTACTGTAATAAGATGTCTAAAGGATCTTTTTCATACATTCGGATTTCCGCTCTATGTGCATTCAGATAGAGGATCCTCATTTTTATCGGAGGAATTAAAACAATTTCTTACTTCGCTTGGAATCGCCGCAAGTAGAACAACTCCTTATAACCCTCAAGGCAATGGTCAAGTTGAACGACTTAACGGGACCTTATGGCGAGCAATACAACTGGGCCTTCGTTCAAAAAATGTGGATGTATCTAATTGGGAGCAAATATTACCAATCGCGTTACATTCAATACGTTCACTTCTATGTACCAGTACAAATACGACCCCACATGAACGATTATTTCGGTATCCTCGTCGTTCACCCAATGGTAAATCTTTGCCTACATGGCTTATGACCTCAGGACCAGTATTAATTAAAAAAAATGTCAGAACTTGCAAATACGATCCTGTTGTGGAAGAAGCACAAGTCCTCCAAGCAAATCCTTCGTATTCATACGTTCGTCTATCTGATGGACGAGAATGTACTATTTCCAATCGACAATTAGCGCCGCTGCCTGAGGTTGAGCCAAACAATGATAATAATGCTGATGATGGAGATTATCATTCTTCTGTTGAAGAACAAGATGAGCCCGAGTTACCAGTACAAAGTGAAAATGTACTACGAAAGTCAACTCGTGACAGACGGGCTCCAAGATATTTGTAAGACTATGTTGGAGCTTCTAGGATGGGTGATTGTAGTACCTACCTCTTTCTTACTAAATGTCTTTAGTACCTAAAAGAAAGAAACACTTATGTCATTCATTACTTGTATTTATTCTTGTCAAAATATGTATGATTTTAAGTTGAATAAAACCAATATTCCATTGGTTTTGGCTTTAATTTATAACACTGTGTAAGCTAGTTTATATATTTTTGAAGTAACCGCGTTTTTAAACGTTTAGTTTCACATTATCCATATTTTTAACTTTATAATTTTTATTTAACTATTTGAACAAGATATCTTAATTAGTTATTGCATTTAATATCTTGGAGGTAATTTCAGGAAGAATAAATTCTCAGAACATTATTATAATTACTTTAAGTAATTTGTGGTTATTTTTATCGTTATAGCAGATACAAAACGCTCACCAACGTCATTTTGTTATCATTTGAAAACGTCATCTAACCTTTTATCACATTGACAGTGACATTGGTGTAATTGGATTGGATTTGGATAGATAGTGCTCAAAAAATAGTGTGGAATTGGGAAGCGAGTTGATAAATTATAGAAAGTGTATTTTAAGTAAAGACAAACAAACAACAGGTAGTGTATTGGAGTTTTTTGAAACATTTCATTCAAGACAAAATAAATAAATCGTGATATTTTGTCCAACCTTGGCATGCAATGTAGTGGCTGAATACGTAATTAATTCATAGGAATATGTACAGAAATGTATTCTAAAAAGCATGTTATATAAAGCCCGTCACGTTTATTACATTGTTGATCGCTATAATTTTTGTTATGCTAAAATCTTTCATTGATAATCCATCTCATTACTGTTCTTACTGATTCTCTTGTCAGTATCTCTTTATCGTATAATTAAGTTTTAAAAGGTTAAAATCATCTGTTATTAAACCCAGCTACTTCAACGAATGTGTAATATTTTTATATGTTTTAATTTTAATGGTGTTTATTTTTTTGGCATTTTTATTTCAGTTACAATGAGTGCCCTAGGAAGAAAATTAATTGACCAGCTGAAAAGCAAGGAGTTTAGGGAATATTTGATGAGGTATGTATGGCTCCTCTTTTAAAAATCTTATATCAACGTAAATATGTTTTATGGTATATATTGTTGTTACGTTTTATGTTATGTATGTACAAATATTTAATTTATTGTTTTAGCACCCACTTCTGGGGACCAGTAGCAAATTGGGGAATACCGCTGGCAGCAATAGCAGATGCAAGGAAGGACCCTAGCTTTATTAGTGGCAAAATGACATTCGGTGAGTTAAACATTTGTTCCTCTTGGTTATTATACCTTCAAATAAAATGTTAATGTAATATGGTTAGTAGTCCAAAATGGAACAAGATTTATTATCAGTATTAGTATTATATTTATAATTATAGTAGAACACTGTAACGCTTAACTAATTATTACAAGGTATACAAATTGTTAGAGAATCCACAGAATTTTTAAAAATCTTTATTTGTCTAGTGCAGGAAGTTGAAAAAGTCTAGTTGGGCATCTTTTTATAGAAAAACAAGAGTAAAGTGGCTCAATTATTACATGCTAAGATTCCAAAAATATTCACTACATATATTTAGGAGTCAATAAGTACTTCTACACTTCAATAGCTAAATTATTACTAAGGAGAAAAGAATACTAGTTTGCCAGTATAACCATTGTCAATAATATGAGCTGGGCTCTATTTTTCCTCATTGGAGCAAGAATTATCTTCATCCATTTGTTGTTCCTTGAATTCTTGTATTTAAGAATATTAACTATGCTGACAATATAACATACAGCTTAGTATGTGTTAAAGAAGTCTATAGTTATTATTAAACTTGGAAATTTTGTAGATTAATGCCCTCTTACATAAATTGACAGTCAAATGATGTAGTTTAAATTTGAATAAATACTAACAGCAGTTATATTTCTTGAATGATAATATGATTGTCTTAATAACAATAACAAGAAAAACTAATGATGATAACTATGATTACTGCTATAAATTCATACATCTAGTTATCATAAAGTATCTTCTTGTTATCAGTCTCATGTCAGTATAAAAGTACATAAATAAAGTGATAAAACAAATTTGAAGCCAAAAAGAATATGTCCTGTGATAAGTGAAGTCTAATTATAAAGTCAATACAAATTGGTTATATTTGGTAGAAGCGGTATTAGCCATCCATTTTCTCATAGATTATGTGTTGTTAGAAGCCTAATAAATATTATGTTGAACATGTTTTGTTGTTGATACTTTATATGGCACGCATTATTTACTATTTTAATCAATTTGAATTAGATTCATGGCTGTAAGCTAGTATTTACCCATTACAGGACATACCTTTATACATATAATGTTTGTCTATTCCACATTTTAACTGATCTGAGACTTCTGGTAATTTTTCACTATGTTATCCCTCCAAAAGTTTTTTAATTGCATCTATCTTTTATCTTAAAATTCTTGTATAGCGTATAAAGTCCAATAAATAAATAAATCATAGCACTGTTATCCAGTCTTGATTTTATATCTAGTATCATACTGAGCGATATTGTTATCAAAGTTAATGATACATCATTCAGTTATCATATTGCAGCAAGCTACCATTTACAATATCATAAACATGTTATGTCGCCCTTATTAAATCCATCTCTTATTGCTCTAGATAAAGAAAGGTATGTTGTTTGGATGGCTGCTTTAATCTGAGTTTTTAGTGTTACTAGTAATTTAATTTTAGTGCCATAATCAGATGCTATTATTCTACAAGTTTGTAAGTAAAACGAAGCGCTTATTATCACGCTAGTCTATAGCTAGACGATTTTTATTGATTGTAAGTGGTCGACCGAAAGCTATGATAAACGCGTGCGGTCGCGATCAATAGTTTTTGTAACCAACGTAAGCCATTAGCCACCACGACGATAAGTATGGGGAGTCTCGTGAATCCCTCTCATCTTCATCATCAAAGCCATGTCTAAGCTTTACAACAGCATAAAAACTTACGATTACGATGCCTCATTTGCTCGTTATTGGCTAATTGGCTCGATATTGTTAACTTGTGCTAGTACTACCTTTTTTAATGAGCATCTTTTTGCTAAATCAAGGTATGTACTTCTTAATTAACATTTTTTTTAACTTATTCATTTCTCGTACCTTCTAGTTTATCAGCATTTTCTCATTAGTAAGGTGTATTTTTCTTCATAACAACATCCTCAGTACAGTTTCCTTACCTGGGTGAATTAACTCAGGTGAATAAAGTCGACGGCACCTTATTGTCCCAATTCTGTCACTCATGATAGTGTTGTTCTGTTTCAGCATTGACATGCTATTCGATAATGTTTATGCGGTTCGCGTGGCGTGTGCAGCCGCGGAACATGTTGCTGTTTGCCTGCCACTTCACCAACACTTGCGCACAGGTAATATAATAAAATGGTTGTCTGTAAAGTTGGCTTACAGATGGTAGTTTAACGTGACAACGTCATAACAAAACATTGATGAAGTAGTTCTCGAATATAATATTATCTCTGGAAATTAAATTATAATTAGAAACTTTTATCTTTATACTACAACGCCATCTAGAACTCCTGAACTAAACTATTTTTTCAGCAAGTTCTTTTCTGACTTAATTGTGTATATAGTTTTATTCATAGATGGCGCTTTCTCCATTGTTCGCTCGCTCGCGTAACGCGACAGATTTTCATGCGTGCGGCCGGCATCGTTTTAATAGACGTTATCACGTCAATAATAATAAACATAAACAATAATGATAAATGCTTACACTCTCATACCCCCGCAGTAGGTTTTTACCTGTGTCGCGGGTGGCATGGACGACACATATAACACATCACAATTACACCCTGCACCCGTTGAATTTATCTGTCACATAAATATCTACCCGGCCGGGAAGTGAACCTGAAACCCCTCGCTTTGCAGGTAGGGTACCAACTAGGCTACAGGGTCGTCAACTAGTCAATTAAATGTTACCTACAACATAATCCTACTAATATTAAAAGGGGCAATAGGTTAGCGCTTGCCCACAAAAATTCTAACGATTTCAATGAAAATCGCTACTTCGTTTTTTGGGGAATCAAAGGATCAAAGTCACATTTTCGGCACATCCACGTGGTGCCATCTGTTTGATTTGTTTATGCTTGCAGACAGGGTCACTACTACCAAATAACTATAGTGCATGATTTTACATAAGTTTGCGCTATTACGTTGGTAGCATTGAAGTAAGCGTTTTTATAATTAAAAAAACGATTACCAGTAATTATGGAGATTATAGTAACGTAATTGTCACGTTCAATAACACTAACAATATTATATACTAGGAAATCGCCCTCGCTTCGCTTTGGGAAAAATAGTAAAAATATATATAATATAGCCTATGTCACCTGGGGATAGTGTAGCTTCCCAACAGTGAAAGAAATTTTCAAATCTGTTCGGTAGTTTCGGAGCCTATTCAATGCAAACAAACAATCAAATCTTTCCTCTTTATAATATTAGCATAGATTACGAGATAATAATAAATACTTAACATTGACAACCCGTGTGGCGCAATGGTCACCATGCTGGATCGTCGCGCCAAGGGTCCTGGGTTCGATTCCCAGCGAGGCGGTTTGAATGATGAGTTTGAATTTCTGTTCTCGGTCTGGGTGTGAGTGTCCTTGTCTTGTGTGTTGTCCATGGCACCCACGACACAGGGAATCCTAGTGTCGGGATAGCCTCATACATAGCCCCGTAGATAGAGCCCCACTCATAGGAGTGTGAAGCGTTATTTATTTATTAGTGAACTGAATGTAATCCAATTATTGCCCAATGTTAGCATCAAAATTCATCATTCTCATAATTCTCATGGAGAATTTGCTCCATATTGATATTCTCCATATTCTCCAGTTGACTCAAGGCGGTCGGTTCATCAACCACCACTACCTGCAGGGAGGCAAGCAGAAGCCACAGGACACCAAGTAGCGTAGGACACGAGTAGATCAATTGTTATAGTTGTATGACTTGTATGTATAATATGGTATTGTATTGGGAACTTTGGCCGCAACGCCGGCCGTAACTGCGAATATTTCTCCGAGGATACACGTTTGATGACTTCGTGGACATTTTCATTATTTTTATTATGATAGGTAGTAAGTAGGTTCCTACTTACTATTGTGATTCATGTATTTATAGCGAAAAGAGGATTGTAAATCGAAAAGTAATATTGATAAAATATTGACGTGTCGAATGTTTGAATAGGCATTAAGATTAAAATAGTACAGGGATATTGTTAAGTAATACTGTATGTCTGTGCCAGTCTAAGATTGTATTTGTTGGAAATATGCTTCAAATAATGTTGTCTTTCTACTAATCGTTATCTAGGCTACAGGTACAGTAGCTATGTACAGAAACGAATGAAAGTTTAAAGGGTACTCAAGGACAGTGGCGTGCCTGGGGCATCAGAACAAGGCAAGTAAGTGTTAACAGCTGCAGTATGATGATAGTAAAGCAATGATAGTAAGCGGGGCTTTTCGGCTTGTATGGCTGTACCGCCATTGCTCAAAGATATCCTAAGTTTAAGTATTTTACCGTAAGATACATTACTGTAAAATAATTTTTTGGTGGCATTTGGTTGGTGGTATAAAACATGAAATACAAGCTTTTGTATATTTTCCTTCGTTTCAGTGCACAAAAATGTTTAAGACATTTTACGTGGGAGAAGAGATCATCATAATTGTTTTTTGTTATAAGTTAGAAAATGTCCATGAAGTCTGTTGGTTTAACCAACGAATTTTTTGCAAACTTTGTTCCAGAAGAAATGTTATATACAATAGTTATACAAAAAGATCCTTAGGACTGTTACTTCATGAAATAATTATCCATTTTTTTATATAGGTATATAGAAAATTTGAAGGTAAATATCAGTTATATTAAGTAGTAACAATTTGTGATATTGATAGTTAGAATGGATTCGTAGCAGATAGACTTAACATAATATAGTGAAGGTATAGTTGCCATATCATAGAATTTTTTGCTCACTTACATGTAGTAATCATATTCACAAATTCCATCTGATCTGACAAGATAATTCTTAGCTATGCTAAGATCAGATAATTATGTGGTTGCGAAGTCATATTAAGGACAAAATAAAATAAAATGATGCATTAATGAAATCACCTTCGAATGTTTATTAATACAAACTAGATTAACGTTAAGAATGTTTAAAATGATCTACTTTCTATAGAACTATATAAGTATAACACAAAAGAAGTAAATACCTAATGATCAGGATGTAAGTTGGAAACCCATTTATTCTATAATAAGATAACGATAACAATTGTATAAGATGTAGATCGCATGTATCACTGCCATAAAAATATTGTTATTGTAATGTTATTTTAGTTCTGCTTAAAAATGTTATTCCGAAGAGGGAATTGCGACAGCATTACTGGAAAGAAAAACCGAAGTGTTTTATCATATTGTTAAAATTTTGCTATATATATTCTTGTTAAAAATAATTTATTTATTTTGTAAGTTCAACGAGCGCTAAGCGAGGTAAGAATTATAAATATTGACGTCTTCCAGACAACATTGAGGTGAAAACATTTTTATTTTATTTAATTTTACATTTTTGACTAAATTGACATATGAAAACATTTAACTCTATGGGCAATAACACTAAAATTCATCTCAATTGTAAAAATATAGATACATTATGTACTATGATTTATTACATTCATTATTACTGTGATCATAAATGACGCATATGAGTAGAAAATGTTAATTATACCTAGTCTAATTGCAGTATATTATAACTAAAGGTACGTAGATTGCACTATATCACTGTGGCAACTCACATGGGCGTAAACCGTCTTCGGTTTTATGAATGTGTCGCTATGAGTTTACCACTATTTATGTGTTAAGGTAGATAAGACACCGTCTTGTATTTGACTGAGGAAGAAAAATACCGTGCTGGATAACGTAATTCCTGTATTTACAAGCTACCACACCCATCCACGTCAAAAACTATGCTGTTTTTGTTTTTCTGTCCGGAAGTTACTGGCAGAAAACAGCATGGTTGTTGACGTGGATGGGCGTGGTAGCTTGTAAATACAGGAATTACGTTATCCAGCATGGTATTTTTCTTCCTGAGTCAAATACAAGGCGGTGTCTTATCTATATTATGATTAATGTGTAAAAATTGTCGATGTGTAAACATCTTAATTACTGAACCCATTACAGCTTGGGGTAGTACCTTGTACTTCGACGGGTGAAAAGTAAAAAAAGTTATCTGCAAAGTAGCTATTTTGTAGATAGCCCTTTTTACTTTGAACCCGTCGACTTGTTTTGTCGAGGTTGCGGCCAACAGTCAAGTTTGCTGTGATACATATTTTTGTATACCAGAATCATCCAAAATAAATTATAATTACTTTTACATATGCTATGGAAGCTTCGTGGAGACACATACATAAAAGATTTAGTTTACCATGTGCGTGGCCTTTTAGCAGACGGTTGTTGTGGCCAAAACGACGTGACGTTGTCGCTGTGTACAAAGTTATATTTTTCGAATATTTATTTTAATCGTATCAAAATATACTCTGTTGATCTGTTTTGTGTTGTTTGTTATTCCAACTCGTCCTCTACAACTATTTATTTTAACTTCTGCTTCTATCTAACCTAGAGTCATGGAATATAGAGGTAAGGAGAGCCATCTCTGTGTATGAAAAGTTTCCGTAAAAATACGTCCAATATAGCGCTGCGGTGGCCTAGGATAAATTTAAATATTATAGAGTATTTGATATAGTATATATAGTATTGAGATAGTAAATAAATATTATAGAGTATTTGAACACAACAAACTTCACTTCGTCTACAACAGCTAAGTTCATTATCGTAGTTATTTCGACGCCAGCGCCATTCTGGTAGATATTGGAACCTCTGTTTTCAGTATACAGCTGAACACTTTTTCAACTTTCCCTCCATATGAGATGGCTCTCCTTTACCTCTATTCAGGCCTAGAATGTAAGTTAATGCCACGCAATACTCCCTGTTGAACAATATCTCCTGTAGTGAAATTGTTTCTCTATACCTTTTTACCCTGGCTGTGAACAGTAGTTTCATTTCCGTTATCTATCTAGTCAACTACCCTTTTCTTTTACCCCGTGTGGTGCCGGGTCCACTTTGTAGAATAGCACCACTCCTACTTCTTCCTGGGATGTCGTAAAAGGCGACTAATAGGATACTCCAGGAGACGGGCAGCAGCGTCTTCCTGCGGACCAAAAACATCTACTGCGGTCACCAACACGCACTGGCCAAGCGTGGTGACTACTGGCTACAACCCCCAATGATAACCACAACTAAGCCTCGGCCCCCAGTCCCCGGCAGCCCCGCTATTCCTAGTTACGGTAGCGGCTATGGTAACGGCGGGGCAGGGGGTGCTAAGAATCGCCGGCAGAGATCGGGCTACCAATCTAAAAAACGACTTCTGCACCTGGCAACATACAACACCAGGACACTGAGGACCGACGACAAGGTAAACGAGCTGGAAGAAGAGATAGACAAGTTAAACTGGAGTATTGTGGGTTTATCTGAAGTCCGAAGACAGGGGGAGGACACGATAATACTCAAATCCGGAAACTTGTTCTATCACCGGGAAGGCGAACATCAGTCCCAAGGTTGTGTCGGGTTTCTCGTTCACAAGTCCCTCGTCAACAACATTGTGCAAGTTGGGAGCGTGTCGTCCAGGGTAGCGTACCTTACACTCAGAATATCCAAACGGTATTCGTTGAAGGTTGTACAGGTATATGCGCCGACTTCGACACATCCTGACGATGAGGTTGAGGTTATGTATGAGGACATAAGCAGAGCCATACATACCTCTAAGGCTCATTTCAATGTTGTAATGGGGGACTTCAACGCGAGACTGGGTACGCAAAGCGGCGCCGAGATGAAAGTGGGTCCCTACGGAATTGGACGACGGAACCACCGAGGACACTTGCTGGCTAACTTCTTGGAGAAGGAAGGTCTCTTCATGATGAACTCCTTCTTCAGAAAGAAGCCGCAACGCAAGTGGACTTGGATAAGTCCCGATGGTTCCACGAAGAGCGAGATAGACTTCATTCTGGCAGACAAACGGCATATATTTAATGATGTCTCTGTGATCAGCAGGTTTAAAACCGGAAGCGATCACCGACTTGTAAGAGGCACATTAAATATCGACCTGAAGCTGGAACGGTCACGCCTGATGAAGTCTACGCTTCGCCCAACACCTATCCAAATCCAGGGATCCGAAAACTTTCAACTTGAGCTGCAAAACCGTTTTGCGTGCCTAGAATCGTGCACGTCAGTGGACGAGTATAACACCAGGATGGTAACAACTGTCCACGAGGTAGGGTCGAAGTATTTCAAGACCCACCCTAGTGGTAGATCTCAGGTTCTCTCAGAACAAACTCTCGGTCTTATGAGGGATCGACGAGAACTATGTGTGCAGTCTCCAACCTCTATGAGGGAATACCGACGGCTCAATGAACAGATCTCCAAGTGCAGGCGACGCGATTTGCGTAAACACAACGCAAATCGTGTAAAAAACACTATTGAGCAAAACCGGGGCTCAAAAGTGTTCGCCAGGGATCTGTCTATTGGGCAAAGTCAGCTTACGAGGTTGAAGACCGAGTCCGGCACCATGGTTTCGTCGAAACCCGAAGTTCTGAGAGAAACTGAGAGATACTACGGACGGTTGTATACCTCCTCTCAAGCTCCACCTCCTCGCGACGAGAGTGACAAGCGAGCTAAACTGACCCGACACTACACAGAGGATATCCCGGACGTCAGCCTGTATGAGATTAGAGAGGCTCTCAAACAGCTTAAAAACAACAAGGCACCGGGAGATGACGGAATCACAACCGAGCTTCTAAGAGCTGGAGGGAAACCCCTTCTAGTGGCGCTCCAAAAACTGTTCGATTCCGTCATTAATACTGGAACTACCCCGGAAGCGTGGGGCAGAAGTGTGGTGACGCTGTTCTTCAAGAAGGGCGAAAAAACCCTTCTGAAGAACTACAGGCCCATTGCACTTCTGAGCCACGTTTATAAGCTGTTTTCGAGGGTCCTCACAAATCGCATTGCACGCAGGCTTGACGACTTCCAGCCTCCCGAACAAGCAGGATTCCGGAAAGGCTACAGCACCATAGACCACATACACACACTGCGGCAGATTATACAGAAGACCGAGGAGTATAATCTGCCGTTATGTGTCGCCTATGTGGACTATGAGAAAGCCTTTGATTCTATCGAGACCTGGGCAGTACTAAATTCTCTTCAGCGGTGCCGGATCGACTACCGGTATATCGAGGTGTTGAAATGTTTGTACTCATCTGCCACCATGTCCGTCAGAGTACACGACACGGCAACGAACCCCATCCAACTGCAGAGAGGTGTCAGACAAGGGGATGTTATATCCCCAAAACTGTTCACCGCTGCGTTGGAAGACGTGTTCAAGCTGATGGAGTGGAAAAGACGTGGCATTAACATCAATGGCGAATACATCACACACCTGCGATATGCCGATGATATAGTTATCCTGGCGAGTTCCCTGGAAGAACTTGGTACAATGCTCGGGGACTTGAACAGCGCCTCACAACGGGTGGGTCTTAAGATGAACATGGACAAGACGAAAATCATGTCGAATGTCCATGTCACACCCGTACCGGTTGTTGTTGACGGCGCTGCTCTTGAAGTTGTAGACGAATACAATTACCTGGGACAGGTGATCCAGATGGGTAAGTCCAACTTCGAGAAAGAAGTCACTCGTAGAATCCAACTCGGATGGGCTGCGTTCGGGAAACTGCGTCATATCTTGTCGTCCAAAACACTACCTCAGTGCCTGAAGTCGAAGGTGTTCGAGCAGTGTGTGTTGCCAGTGATGACATACGGATCCGAGACGTGGTGCTTTACTATTGGCTTAATCCACAAGCTCAGAGTAGCGCAGCGGGCTATGGAGAGGGCTATGCTCGGTATTTCTCTACGTGATCGAATCAGAAATTACGAGATCCGTAGACGAACAAGGGTAACCGACATAGCTCAAAGAATTAGCCGGCTGAAGTGGCAATGGGCTGGCCACATAGTGCGAAGGACCGATAACCGTTGGGGAAGAAAGGTCCTTGAATGGCGCCCACGTCTCGGAAAAAGGAGCATAGGACGCCCCCCGACCAGGTGGACTGACGACCTGAAGAAGACAGCGGGTATCCGCTGGATTCAGAAGGCTCAGGACCGGTCAGAGTGGCGCAAATTAGGGGAGGCCTATGTCCAGCAGTGGACCTCCAAAGGCTGATGGATGGATGGATGGATGACCCTTTTCTTTGAATCATCAATGAAATGTTAAGCATGGTTTAGTTGCACAGCTGGAAAACCGAGCGTAATTTTTCCTTCCTCTTTGGCCCGCGAAGAACGCTTGAATCCTGTAGTGTTACAAATGGCTGTCACGTACAGCTATCAGATGGCCTGCACTTAGGTTATCTGTTGGCTCTTGAACCACATAGATTTTCGAAATTAGGTAATCATTTACCTCCAAGCAGTCGGACCACTCGATGGTAGGGGGTCACCATCGATTTAGGGACACCATGAACATCTGTAACATGAAAAGCATCACACGCGATGCTAACAGGATGGAATAAGGATGGAAACATGTTTAAGAAATCATTTCCCGCTTGATTTTTGTATAGTAGCGAACCAGGCGGGTAAAATTTCCTTACACCACCACACAGTGCTGGTTTAAGCACTATCAGCGCTCTGGGCGAGATTTCCACGACGCCTCTATCTGCCGTTGAAACCCATACAAAAATAATAAATATGTAAATACATGCTAAGTTACAGCTTTCCAGCAAAGGGTCTCGACGCTATGCTGCGGATGGACGGACGGATGGACGGACGGACGGACGGACAGACATGACAAAACTATAAAGGTCGTAGCTCATTTATACGACACTGATCCCACACCGCAACTGCACAACACCGCCTGTAAAGCAAGCAGACAACTCGCTGTCTCCGTGCCTACAGCTAGTAGGCTACACGCTTCCCCGCGCCTACAGCTAGCAGGCTACACGCTTCCCCGCGGCTACAGCTAGCAGGCTACACGCTTCCCCGCGGCTACAGCTAGCAGGCTACACGCGGAGCCTGCGCCTTTCACACGTATGCGACGGAGCCAGTTGCGACCTCCATCCACCCGCGCACGTACGCCGTCCGTTAGCGGGCTTCAAGCCAGCAGCCGCCGTGTTCAAAGCATGCGGGCCGCTCGCTTAAGTGTGCGGTACGCCAGACGTTAACTATTGAGGGGCAAGGTTGCGGTTAGCTTGCTTCCCGCGCGCGGCCTGCTAATTTTTGTTGTTACTGTAAAGTGCACCTACAGAGCACGATTTTAAGTTTATATTTGAATTCTCATACTTCGGTTGGGTGGAAGCAGTGTCGTTTAAATGAGCTACGACCTTAAAGGTTCTGTTATAACTAGCTGCGGCGCCCCTTTAAACCTGGCGCCCTGTGCGGTCGCCCAACCGCGCCCTACCCTAACGTCGCTACTGCCACCACACTTTACAGTCGGGTTTAAACTGGGTGGTATAGTGACCAGCTATCCACGAGATGGAAATCACTGGACAGCTCTATATCGCGGCCAACAGCAGTGGCCGTTCGTCATAGCTGTTTAAGCGTGTTCTTGGTTCATTAGGTTGGTAGCAGGTAAGATAGCATCGGACTAAGATGAATGGAGCACCTTTCGCTAGAAATAATAAAAAACATTGCCTGAAAATAGCATCCATGTCTACCAATTATTATTGCCTTTAATAGTTATAGAGGCTAACATTTTTCTACATTTCTTTCTCTTTTTTCTTGTGTTTTTAGCGGGCAGCGCATTAGATGCCCTTGGGGTCGCTAATGTCCATGGACGACGACAGCTTCTTAGTACCAATAGGTGGATCTTCAGCTCGTTTGTAGACAATATCTATAAAAAACATGAATACCTATTTGGCCTCCCTAAATTATATTAGGTACATGCTAGGTATATACTAGGTACCTACCAGTCATCTTTTAAAAGTAGGTTGCAAATTCAATTTTATATTTTTAGTAATTACCTGCAAGCCGTTAATATAAATCCTATACAAAGTTGTTAATCGTTTTCACGGAATAACTCCTGAGTGTCCGGATTGTCTGTTTCTTCAATCAACATTGTTATTGTTTAAACACTGGAAAGTTAAATCATTTTGGGAGGGTACAAATTTTAATACAGGAAAGTGTTGCTTTGTAAAGATTTTAATAAAATTGAAACTTGGACAATATTATTGTCTACGATGTTACCTGAAACAAAGCAGGGTTTATTCAGTCGCGGCGAGAGTGGATTTAAAAATATGAGACTTTTAGACTTTAGAGTTCCGTTCATCGAAGAAACAGGAAACAGACCGTTGATCGAATCACTTGCGTCTTTCTCTGTCTACATATCGCTCAGTCTAGTGTACTCTGAACCGATTAGATAGAAAACGTGTATAAAATTCGTTATGATAATACCTAAGTATGTTAGGTTAGGTGAAGCATGGTTATGTTTGGTATCTATTGGGATTTTTAAAGCAAATATAAAATTCTATTCCTATTGAGTGCTGAGCATTTTCCATGTATAAACTGGCACAAGCGGGTACCTACACGCTTCCATTTTGAAAACCGAGCTTTTGACGAGGAAGGCGGTGAATATTAAAATGACTGCGTGCTGTGCCGTACTGACTAATGCGGGCACAAGGGCCACGAGGTGCAGTGGAACCAATAAGCCGTTATGAAGATTCCCGGAAGGGGATTAAACGTTCGCTGGAAGACAAGACAAAGGCGTCTTGTAAGAGAATCGCCGGCATCTGTTGTTTGAGCAATCTACCGCAGGCATGCAATACGGCTGGATTCTCGTATTAACGAGACTGAATAACTCCCGTAGCTTGAGGTTATTTTCGGTGTAATATCCCATACAAGCGTACAGAAACATGGGTGGACTTAAATACCTAATGCCAAAAGCATTCTCTTTCAATCAACCATTCATTCATTCTCATTGTTAGCCCCCGATGAAGAAAGAGACTGTGTATTTGTGTATCTAATAGATACACATATATACATATATACACATATATAGATACTATCTATATGTCTGTCTGTAGTAGCAGTGATAGCCTAGTGGTTAGAACGTTGGTCTCCCGAACGCGGGGGCCCGGGTTCAAATCCTGGCACGCACCTCTAATTTTCAAATATTATGTGCGTATTACAAGTTAATTATCACTTGCTTCGGTGAAGGAAAACATCGTGAGGAAACCTGCACACCTGAGAGTTCTCCATAATGTTCTCAAAGGTGTGTGAAGTCTACCAATCCGCACTTGGCCAGCGTGGTAGACTATGGCCTGTACCCCTCACATTGTGAGAGGAGACCCCGAGCCCAGCAGTGGGACAATTATGGGTTGATGCTTTGCTTTTGCTTTGCTTTTATATGTCTGTCTGTGGCATCGTAGCTCCCAAACGGATGAATCAATTTTGATCTAGTTTTTTGTTGTAAAGGTGACTTGATCGAGTGTTCTTAGCTATGTTTAGTGTAAATACGAGTGGGTTTATTTAAACGGCATTTGAGTATCTCCTGTTCAAAGATTCCACACAACGTGAGTAGAATGGCCATTCTCTAGCATTTACTTACAGTATGATAAACAATCAACACTCAAACATTCATACAAAGATCGTGATAGACTAACCTACTACCTACTACCAACTGGGCTACAGTCATAACTTAACCGTCTATTCAAGTAAAGGCAAACTGCGTATCATATCGTCAAGTATGCTTTCCTCGGCTGAGTTGTGACGTTACACAAGGGCGGCGGGTGTGAACAATGAGCCGTCTTCATTGTGTCTCCAAGTGATGTGTGAATGAGACCGCGGCGCCGCGGCGCTTTCAACTATCACAATGAGCTCCGAGCTGTCCTTGCCTGCAATTCCTGGAACTGCGTTGAACTGGAAGTTAGTGCTTTCGAACACTACAGAGTTATGTACCTACTTAGATAATTATCTGAAACCTGCACACCGGACAGTTCTTCATAATGTTCTCAAAGGTGTATGATATGAAGTCTACTAATCTGCACTTGGCCAGCGTGGTAGACTATGGCCTGTACCCCTCACATTGTAAGAGGAGATCCCGAGCTCAGCAGTGGGACAATTATAGGTTTTTGCTTTGCTTTGATTTTATATATCCAAGACCTTATAAAAATTGTATGTAGGTTAAGAACATTGCCGGTTGCCGGTACATTTTTATAAAGATCAACGACAAGTAGAACACAAACAGGAAGTATTAAAAAAGAATAAACTTGTAGTGTCTGTCGAGTCGAGCAGCGAGCGGTACTAAATAAAGTCCTCACATAGTTCACGCACGATTGACTGAGAGAGAGTTTGCGAGCGCTCCACGCGTTTCCGGTGCGGCGCCGGCGTGCCGACGTCCGGTCGCCAAACAAAATGGCGGATAGCGCGGGAAAGAAAAGCGGCCGATCCGCGCAAAATACACCCATTACCGCCTATAGGGGCTATAGGCGCCATCATCACGACTGAGTTATTGTTACACATTTGCTCCGAAAGGATATTTCATGCTGCGTGGGGCAACTCTGTTTATGAGAAGTTCTTGGAGTAAACGGTTGTGTAATTAGAGTGGAAGAATGGAATTTGGCAGCATGGCTTCCGTGTGTACACATGAACAATGGATTCTAATTATAAATCTTTGAACTCGTTATATAGGGCAAATATACAAACGTATATAAATACTCAATTTATACAATGTAATAGAGTTAGCTTACATACCTATCGTAATATTATGTAATTAGGTCCTACTCAATCTAGATTCATGAATCTAAGAGTTCTTTGAATTTGTACATAGACTTGTATTATAGGGATATACATACCTCATCCCGGTTTAAGTCCGAAAACATATTTGTAGCGATGCGCGACTGCGAATGATCTCACTATTCGAATAATCTATGACTACTAATCAATGATATTATATGTATAAAAGAGGTAGATGGGTTACTAGCGCGCCGACGGCGAAGAGCGAAAGAGTAGTCAATTGACCACGCTTGCTCGCATTACTCGCAGTCGCTCTCTCAATACTCTGTGGATACGCACGCTTTTATTTTTGTCAGAAGTGCTGGAGATTTGACATACAGCGTTAAAATGCCTTCGTGTGTTATGCGTAAATGCACTAATTACTTACGTAAAAAAAAAAAAATTCATGGAATAACATACCACAAGTAAGGAATCATGATTTATTGCATTTTATTTCATTTCAATAATTCTCTAACAAAATAAGTATGGCGGCATGACAGCGCGCCAGCTTGGCGCCAGCCGAACGTAAGGTACTTGTGACGCGAGCGACAAACACTAGCTGTCTTTTTCACTATTATGGTTTTAGTAATGCTATCCCTTTTACATAATTTAACAAGCGCTGATTGGTGTACCGTTTTCGGAACAGATTTTTCGCTTCATTTGTAAGGGCATAACGTATCTCTAATAAACATCATTGCTACTAATGTACACATTCGACTACTAAATTAGTAACTAATCTAATAGTGTTTCGACTCGCGCATTCGATGCTCACTTACTGAGTCAGTTGTTAGTTTTGAATGAAATTTGAGACCTTAATACATTGAAGTACTATTACTTCGTATAGAACAGACACCCCGAACATTGAGTCGGGTGCATTCATTGTGGCCAGGGTGGCTCACTTCATTCACTCACTTGCTTGTCACTCACCTGCGTTCATTGCGGCCGCATGCCAAAATTGTTTAGTAACAAACTGAAAAAATGCCGTCTTGCGTGATGAGAACCTGTCACAATTGCACGTAAAAAAATACAAAAAAGAAAATGGTATTACTTATCATCAGTAAGAAAACAAAATATTAACTTAAATCAACTAAAACGAATTTATTTCAATTATTGTGGAATATTCCCGCCATTTTTGAATGAAATGCAAATAAATTGACTTAAATCAATTCAAGTCAGTTCAGTCAGTTCAGGTCAGTCAATTGAATTGAATTGAAAAAATCATGAGTCGGGCTTACACACTTGGCAAGTAAGCGTGTTAATGGACAAATAAATAAGCCCGATAAGAATGACTATAGTACCTACTCTTTGGTAAATAATAAATTATGTGTATTACATTACTCAGTGAATTCAATTAAACATTAAATCAAACATTTGGAAGAGCTAAAGATTTAGAGTCGTTGACTGTTTGTCATGGTTCGGCAAGTGTCTTATACAAAGTTACTCTATGTAAATCACCTTCTAGAGTTTGAAAAAAGAACGCGTCATCGCGGTTTCGGGACACACATTTTGTTCGAGATGTCTGTTCTATGTCATTATACTTCAATGCCTTAATACGATCTTGTCACTAATGATTGAAAATATGACTGTCAGCGGTAGCTTAGAGTCTCGATGCCAATCAAACAAAGTCTCGGGTTCGATTGGATCTCGTATCCAGTTTAATCGTTATAGAAGCCGCTGAATCCACGAATTTTCCGCTGCTTTCTTCAGGCCAGTCTACCAGGTCAAATGTTTTTCCTTTCAATTAATTTTATTATTGTTTAAAAAAAACTATTATAACTACTAACGAATGTCAATAAATATAATACAATCTGCAACAATCTTACTTGATATCGCCAAACAGCTTAGGGATGTATGAATATATCCGGCTTCGAGCACAGAATAAATAATAAGTAGCTCTAATATCTCGACATCCCTCAATATGCCGATTGAAGCCGACACGCATTTGCGGAAGGAATAGAAAAAGGAATGAATGTAGTCTATTGGCATTTTTTCAATATTCGAACGCGGGCGTCGCGGTCGGTTACAAGATGGCAGCCTGACGGACCCTGTTGAATTATTAAAATCACGGCGGCAGAGCGTGTCTTCGCTAATCTATCTTTTGTCAACGGGATTGGGAAAGGAAACGGTCTCAGACTGGCGATGCGAGACGCGCTCGTTTTCGCCAATTCCGCTTTTGTTCGATTTGACCGAAACATCGTATTTTAGGTGGGTATTTGAGGAAAGGAAAATTGAGTCTGGCGTCCTATTCAAGTTTCGTTTACGGTACAAATGAACATTTATAAGGTTTGCGTTCTTAATTTTAAGGCTTAAAGATTTAAGGTTTTCTTGTTAAAAGTTATATTTTTGTTTATTTATCATACTGGTTGTTATAGCCATTGTGAATCTCTGAAAATACGGTGAACCCAATGTTTTCCTGCACACAAGTAATGATTTCATTTCCAATCCATCAATCAAACTCTCTTTAAACTATATTGACCAGCCCATTCCCACAGAGTCCTTAAACACTACGTTTTACCCGTGCATTCCCAGAAATTTCACGGCCTATGTCAGTACCCTTTAATCGTCTACAGATTTCACTATTGCAAATGGATCACGTCGAGTTCGAAAAGGCAAAGTCTTATCGCTATGATATTGAAATAGCAATAATTAATAAAATTAAAGCAAGCATCTATCCTTTGCGACCACAGAGTAGCCAAACAATATTTAATTAAGTCCCAACGGCATTATATCCTGCCGACCGTACTATGATTTATTGACGCTTGGCTGCCCTGCCCATACACTAAGGCCTATGAATGGGGAACGGAATTCGAATCGGCTTATTCTCAATTTATTGTTACTTAGTTCGTCTAAACAATGAATTGATTTAACGGATGCAAAAAATAAAATTTGACAACGAATTAGCTCTGTAGGATTTCTCTCACAGCCGAAGTTTGTTCACTTCATACTCTCCATAGTGTTGCTGTTGTGGATTTATTGTTAAGAGTCGTTGACCACACTACAACTAAAGATTGGTGAAGCACCTATTATAGTGTTAAGGACAACATGGTAAACTATCAATTTCTTAATAAATCTCGCGTGCCACAACAGTGACGGATGACAGTTATTTTGAATCTGTCTTGCCGGCACTCCTGTCAATCTTGACGCATGTCAAGAGGATGGCGCCACCATCGACTATAAATAATTCGACTCGGTACTACGACGCTGCCGGCGCGCGTGCATCAAAATCGATCTCGCTATTCCAAAATCTAAATCGTGTTATCTGGCGCAAACTATTATCTCAACATCGCATTATCAGTAGTGCAGTGACAATACTCAAACCTATAACAAATCTCTGCATATCGGGTGGAAGATCATCTAGGCGTAGGTACATGCTGCAGACTAAGTAGGTGCCATGCATTTCCCTAATTGTTGTGACCTATATCAAAGAACCTTAAATTATCGTTATCGTGGACCCGTTAAGCAGTCTGTCCCAGGGTAGCATTAAAGACATCCTGATTTCGGTGGATGCTACAGCCAGCAATGATTATCACCAGCTGATTAAAGTAATTTTCTACCATCTTCTTTTCCATCCAAGATCCTTTATATATTTTCTCAAATTTGAACATCAATATTATTTTTTAGCGCACCTACTTTTGATAAATTGGAGATATATGTAGTTGCAAGATTCAATACTTGAACCACTGCGGGGACTAATGTTTAAAAGAAAGTTTGTCAAGATGTTTGTTAATCTTTCACACAAAAACTTATTACTTAAGCAAACTTATGCAAAATTTATCTCATATGTAGACCGTTACCTGGAATAGGACATAGGACACTCATTATCCTGGAAAACGCAGCAAAGTCGCCGGCAGAGGCAGAGCAGTAGTTGTTTATAATAGCTTTAATTTCTTATAATAAATTATTTATTTATTTTGTACACTCAAAAACATTTACAAGATAAATAATTTAAGAGACAGTTTGTACAAGGGCACTACTTATTCCTATTAAGAAATCTCTTCCAGTAGGCCCATAAGTGGATGAGGCAAACTCAGTGCGTACCACATAATTAAATAATACATATAAATACATATAGCAAAATATACGTACATACATACTTATGTATACATACATATAAACCAATACATACATACTATATTTACATACTTACATATTATACTAATAATATTAATACACATTCTAAATAGGTATAACATTGTCATCAAGTTTGAGCTAAGTAGAAGTCCTTAACGCGTTTTTTAAATGTTGAGATAGTTTTAGAGTCTCTTATTTGAGCCTTCTTATTAATTACTGATACTTTATTTTTAATAACAAATAGTGTTATTCAAAATGGCCGCTCACGGTCGTTCATTACAGCGCGGTGTGCGGACGGTGCCGGCTACCGACAGTGATTGAAGTAACGAAGTCAGTATCCGACCGAATGAGCCAACAATTACGCGGAGCCACGACCGATTTCCCCGTGGATATAATTCCGATCGAGTCGCAAACCTACATGCCTAGCGAGTAGCGACTGAAATATCTTTTCTTTCTTTATTGATTTCAACAAGTAAAGTGATCTAAAATAGGTGTTATGGCTGTGAGTAGTATGGCTCTGAAGCAGCTCATGTGAGTTAGCAAAAGCGCGGTCGGTAGTTGGATGGGTCACCGCTAATGGCAAAACAAATCTTGAGCGCTTCCAAGCTTCGATGGGCACGGTTGATCTAAGCATCCATGCTCTAGGCAGTCTAGGCCTCCTCAAAAGGATAAACTCATGCACAGCAGTGAGTTATCAGTGACATTCTACTTTAACGGCAGTAGGTGCCTCGCTTCTGTTGATTTCTCAAATGAAACCCATTTGTCCATTTACTCCTTTTCCAAAACGTGAGCGATTAATATCAGGATTCGGCTATCACAAAACGTGATAACCTGGAAACACCTTCCTGCAATGTCGTCCAGCACGATGCAAGGATGGAGGACTAACATATTGACCAAATAAAATGATCAATCAACAAAAGCATAACCTCTTGGAATGTGCCAATAATTTCCAAGTCCCGAGGGATTTCTCTCGGGCTATAATTCCGATGAAGACGCAAAACTGTCAATACAACAACTACTGAGTCAGCGTGTTCTGATTGCAATTCGTTAGGAATTTTGCTTCGATCAATTTATAATTCACTTTAAGAAATTTCTAAATGCTGACCGTGTTACTAAAGGTTGATAATGAGGTATTTTATATATTTTTTTGTTGAACAAAGGCGCAAGTCTCGTGATTTTTATTTTTAACTTAGACTGCTTAACTATTTTCTTTTAATGTTTATTAGCCTGCATCTAAAATGTATCAATATTTTTGTCAATTGCCAAATAAAAATGTGTCAAATAAAACAGATCTGATACGCACTGTTCGTCAATTATACGAAGTTAAATTATATCATAATAATTATACCTATGTTATTCTTCCTAATAGCAAAAGCACCTTCCAAATGTTCCGAAAGGTAGAAATTAAAGAAGGTAACTTGCCTACCAAATACTACAAAAAAGAACAACGATGAAAATATACCTGCTGCGAACACTGCATTTGACAAAATATTTATCTTATTGACTATTGCATTTGAAACACATTTTGCAACTTTTAACACAAAAAAAACTCAATTAAAATTCTTATGTTTTGAGAGAACAGTATGTTGTAATATCTGTCCGCATGAAGTTGTGAAAGCCGCTTGGGTCAACAGCAACTAACCATTCGAAAAAAAGTATATAAACAGTTGCCTATTATTTGTAGCAACTTGCTACGGAGCTACGCCGCGCCGCTCCGTGCTACGTAGCCTGCATTTTGTCATTGCAGTCTGTCAATTCACTCATAATTCCGTGGAATAAAAGCATTCCCGCCACATTTCTCTGGCCAACAAAACTGTCATTTCTAATCGGCACGGCATTTGTGAATTGTGACTTGCAGCATGTGCGTCACCTGTCGACCGCTTCCTATGGGAGCTGTTGCCTACACCACGTGCTTTTAACATCATTCCACGTTGTCAATTTTGTGTTGAGTAATCAAGGTATTCTCGCTTTTTAATTGACTTCAAAAAAGGAGAAGGTTTTCGACTTGGTTTTGTATTTTGTTGCTACTTCAAAATTACTCATAATTTTTTTTTTTATATAAACGCTTATTATACATATAGGTCCCGAATCTACATGACAGGATCCATGAGGGGTTGAGGGAACTTGTCAAATAGGTATTATAGTTATAAGTATGGCGATTTTGATAGTCATTCGAAGACCGTTTCATGGAAGTAGGATGTCGGATCTGTTTAAAACACTGTCGTTGGACTCTGGATACAGCGTCACTTTGAGAATTTTAAATAAAATGTATTGATGGACTTTGGAGTTTCTTTCGCCATTTCTTCTCCCCTATGAGAAATCACCTTTCCAAGATGGTGGAAGATAAAAGAAATGACGTTCATTAGTTAATAATAAAAAGATACCCACAGTTTGATTTTTTTTAATTTTTATGTTTTATCAACGTCGCTTCGCTTCAAACTTACTTACTATGTTTACAATGGTTTACAAAGAGTATGCGCAACCGAAACGATTATTGCAATTTTTTAGGCATTTTTCAATATTATCGTTATCCCGTTTGTTTTGGGGTTTTCCAGAGCAATACACACAAAAAGGACTCAACAGCAACAAATACAAAAAAGGAAAAATATATATTTTAACCCCTCTGATCAAAACATCAGATCTTTGCATTCTGGTACCCAAACCATAAATAAAGGAAGAGATAAAAATCGCAGTTTGATAAATTTTAATTGTTTAATTGATTTAATCGTCTGGTCACTAAATCAGAGCCTTGCACTGGTATCGCAACCGTTTGATAATGAAGCATAAAAGGTAATAAAAACCAATCACCGCAGTGCAGTTAACTCCGCAACACAAATCCGATCGTTCAGCCCACAAGAATTAAGGCCAGTTTAGCGCAGTTAAATGAAATTAAATCAGTCTGCAGGGAACTAACCACTCTACGGAATAATTCTAACAGAAATAAAAAATAAACCACCAGTTCCATGATTAAAACGCTGAAACTTAGGCGTCTGCGTGACGTCAGAACTAAATGAAGTTTTAACACTTTTTGCTCATACTCAATTGATTTGGCTAATGCAAACTCCGTCTTTGATTTTTTTATACTGCGAAAAGAAATTTGATTTGCGCCCATGTATTTCCTTAGTTACCTTATCCTTTTATTATATTCATAAATGCTCATAAGTACCTACTTCATCCAAATTATTTTTAGGTGCGTTCGACAACTTAGTTTTTCCTTGCGATAGAAAGTATGTTTAGGTTTTTTTACACAAATAAGTTAATGCTTCACCAAAATCCCACCTGATGGTAAGTTTTAATTTATTAACATGTCCAAAGTCGATTTAATCACGAATTTGTGAATATAACTATCACTAGTATCACTAGGTAGGTAGAGAGATATATGTTCAAGGGTGTGTTTATTTGCTTCTAATTCGCTGTTCTCCTGTTTTAACGTCATTGAATAAATAACCAATTTAATTTATCAATTCAATTCAGATCAGTCATACATAATAAAAACAGAACCTGTCACATTTTATGCTGTAGCTAAAACACAAAAAATAATAAAGCAAATCCAAAATGCAATGAAGCTTCAAACTTTCCTTTTACCTAATTATTACGAGTCAAGGATTTATAACAACATACTTTTTGTTCGCATGATCGAAGGACTCTGAAAAAAAAGAATCGTTTGACGTTTGGCGCAATTTTTCCGTCAATTTCCTCGTAGGGCAGCCATGTTGTTCATCGACGTGGAGGCAAAGGACTGATGGCATACAGCCTCTAATCTATGGCGTTCGTCAGAGCGCCTGGAGTAGCGGGAGAGTGCTACCTACTAATTGCTCTCTAGTTGCCTTGATGTTGAGCTAACTTTGTCAATATATCTGTAGCGAGTGAGCAAACAAAGATGGCGTCTCGGCGTGTTTATACATATAATCCGGTCGTCGTCGTGTTTGATTGCTTGTTCCGGCGGGCCTGTGTTAATTAGGTATGTTCCGATTAAGATTTTAGATCACGCCTCATAGATTGGTATTAATAACGAACATACTTATTTTTAACAATTTGATATTATTGAACACCTAATTCTATTCGTATCTAATATTAAAAGTGATAAATATTGGTGTCTATACTCTTGATCATGGTTTGTCTTTATATTTGTTGTTTTTTGTTTAATCGTGGTTTTGGTGGTTGTCTAATTTATTGTAAACTATTTTATTGTTCTAGACATGGATTATCTGTATGCCAAAAGATGTGATCTTAATCTGCTCAACGGTTAGCGCGTGATTAAAGACAAACATCGACGACCAGTGTGGCGCAATGGTTACCATGCCGGATCGCCGCGCCAAGGGTCCTGGGTTCGATTCCCAGCGAGGCGGAAATTTGAATGATGAGTTTGAATTTCTGTTCTCGGTCTGGGTGTGAATGTCCTTGTCTTGTGTGTTGTCCATGGCACCCACGACACAGGGAATCCTAGTGTGGGGCTATGAGTGTGAAGCGAGTGTGAAGCGTAAACATCAAAACGTCCAAACAACTTCACAAACTTTCACAACACGCACATCTAGGTATACGCACATATACATAGGTATGGGGAAAAATTGCTCTAAGGTAAAATTGTATCATCACTATTATTTTATATAATTATATTATATTTGCCAGAAAATTATAAGGTCAAAGCGATTGCCCAACGGCTTCCGGCCTCCGTTCCATGAGTTTTGCATACAAAGCGCGTTGGATACTTTGAAAGGGTTTTTCGGATGAAAACTTTTCTACGAGCCTAAAGCCTTTCATAAGACAAAGGTACATTTCATTTTCTGCGGCCCACGTCATAATTATTTGTTTTTAAACGATTTCGGGGTACAATTGGGGAGAATTTACCGAGAACAGGAGTTTTGGTGTTGGAGTAATGTCTGTGGTAAAGGTTATTCGAAGGGCATCCAGAAATTAAACAGGTTCGTCGTGTCGTCTTCGTAAAACCTTTGGACTTACCAGCAAGAGACTCGTCTGCTCGGCTATTTACATAAAACGGCTAGTTTGGAGTCGAACAAACCAGTATTAGATAGTACAGCAGCATTTATTCTGATATACCTACCTATCATATTTCTGTACACGCAGTTTATTTTCAATACCATTGTATTGTACACTAGCTTTTGGAAAAATTTTGGTAAAATTAATCTATATAGTGGACCCGCTAATTCACTACTTTAACTAATTATCAATAATTTTCAGTTTTTAGACTTTTCCTTTGTATACGTTTAGTCTACCTTGATGCCAAATATCAAAGGAGAACCCCAATTTTCGGCCTCGAACCATATGTAATCTGTGCTAGAACATCGGACTAGACAAGAGTAAAGTATATACCAAAAAAATCGTCTTATTTATAAGATAAACATATTTAAATCTTAGCTTCAGCTGCTGTTGCCAAATGAACTAAATAATGCAAAAAAGTTTTCACAGTATTTACCTCATTACATACGATTTTATAATCGATTGAATCAATTGATATTGATCGATTGATGGAACATAATAATATATTTTATGTACTATTTATTGATTATAATTATAATATTAATTTATTTTTTACATATTTTCGTATTCCATATAAATCAAAACTATGTAATATATTATAATTACCATTTAATCGTTACGCTTATTTTATTAAATTACATTTCAATTATTTTGACATCGATTAATCGATTGACAACAAAGATGATGTAATCTCTAATAATGTCATTTTGGTAACCATAGTATTTATAAATAACACCACTGTATTGTCATATTTCTCATCGATCTTTCATCTTTCTACGCGTGTTTTGTATATTTTTACTATCAAATATTTTCAGCGTATTTGGAGTCCTATTTACTATTGAAGCTCATCGACACGCACACAGTGATTTTAATTTTCTATTGTATTCGCTTTCGTACTTGTGTTTTGGTGAATGTGTTTCGCAGTTTCGCTACAATTTCTTGCAAACCAATACTATATGAATATGGACTCCTTAATCGCCTGTTTTGTGACTGACAAAGGTTCAGAATAAGTCCTGAACACTGGATAACGTACCCTATACATCTTTAGAAGATCAGGAAGTTCCTGTGGCCATACTAACAATGAGTATATTATGGTATCTTGATTGGGCAAGGTACTAACGAAATATAACGCCTCCTGCACAACTACACGAAATATTAATATATTATAATGATAACTAATAAAATCTCTTGAAATATGCAATAGCTTTTATTATACAACCTTTTTATGACATTCGTTTTGGGTGAAAACCATTGAAGTAGTAGATATTATAATAAACACCCGCCAACGTAAGTGTAACATACATACTAAATAGCACTGTGACACGAGTATGACATAATCATAACCTATAATTAAGGTGATTCATTCTAGGATTTCCTTAGTTGGCCATTGCTGGCAGCCGTGAAAATTGGAGAAATTGAACTTTTTGCAATAATCTAATTAACAGTCAATTTCCAGTCTTGTCTACTTAGGCCTGAGTTTCTATGGAAACTGGGGTTCTCCTTTATAGGTCATCTGGAAGTAGCTTAGGTCTTTGATCCTATGTCAATGAGTCAATCACCAAAATGCAGTTTTTTAAACGTTAGTATATCAATAACCGTTTCAGCTACATTTATGAAATTTGGAATTCTATTAAATAAGCAAAGGAGCTTTAATAAACGTGTCAAATTTCATGTATGTAGACTAAATAGGTCTCGAGTTGTGAAGGGATGAAAAGTAGCTCAAAATGGTTCGTGTAATATTACACATCTGACACGTCACTGCGTCACCTGTTCTTTTGCTTTGAACTTGGCTGGACACGCTGCTGCGTGTTTAGATACTTAAGTAAATAAAGTATTGTATTAAAAAAAAGGTTTGTTTAATTTGAAAATTAGCTTTCAAATTATTATAATTAGGATCCATTATTTAAAGTGATTATTCTATTACAGTTTTTTTCTAAAATTTCACTTCATTCGTGCTAATAAAGACATTTGCCGGAAAAAAATTAAGTTTTAAAACAAATTTAACTACAAAATTCCTTTTTCTGAACCTTCTTAACCTTTGAAGATTCACATGCTACAATATTGCAGTAGGTATCTACTTAAAAATGCTTAAGGGGACTGACTGACAGACAACCACAAACAAGGCACAGTCTGAACCAGTGGGCGTATGAAATTTTGTGCACAGGTTCCTTATGGAGTGTTCAGGAACACGAACGTTCGTATTAATAAACCGATCTGAAGATCTCTGCCATCTCAAGATTCAGTTTGAAATGCTAAAATAGGTCACATTGAATAAAAAGGCGATCCCCAATTTTCGGCCCCGAACCATATGTAATCTGTGCTAGAACATCGGACTAGACAAGAGTAAACTATATACCAAAAAATTCGTCTTATTTATAAGATAAACATATTTAAATCTTAGCTTCAGCTGCTCTTGCCAAATGAACAAAATAATGCAAAAAAGTTTTCACAGTATTTACCTCATTACATACGATTTTATAATCGATTGAATCGATTGATAATGATCGATTGATGGAACATAATAATATATTTTATGTATTATTTAGTGATTATAATTATAATATTAATTTATTTTTTACATATTTTCGTATTCCACATAAATCAAAACTATGTAATATATTATAATTACCATTCAATCGTTACGCTAATTTTATTAAATTACATTTCGAATATTTTGACATCGATTAATCGATTGACAACAATGATGATGTAATCCCTAATAATGTCATTTTGGTAACCATAGTATTTATAAATAACACCACTGTATTGTCATATTTGTCATCGATCTTTCATCTTTCTACGCGTGTTCTTGTATATTTTTACTATCAAATATTTTCAGCGTATTTGGAGTCCTATTTACTATTGAAACTCATCGACACGTACACAGTGATTTTAATTTTCTATTGTATTCGCTTTCGTACTTGTGTTTTGGTGAATGTGTTTCGCAGTTTCGCTACAATTTCTTGCAAACCAATACTATATGAATATGGACTCCTTAATCGCCTGTTTTGTGACTGACAAAGGTTCAGAATAAGTCCTGAACACTGGATAACGTACCCTATACATCTTTAGAAGATCAGGAAGTTGCTGTGGCCATACTTACAATGAGTATATTATGGTATCTTGATTGGGCAAGGTACTAACGAAATATAACGCCTCCTGCACAACTACACGAAATATTAATATATTATAATGATAACTAATAAAATCTCTTGAAATATGCAATAGCTTTTATTATACAACCTTTTTATGACATTCGTTTTGGGTGAAAACCATTGAAGTAGTAGATATTATAATAGTCACCCGCCAACGTAAGTGTAACATACATATTAAATAGCACTGTGACACGAGTATGACATAATCATAACCTATAATTAAGGTGATTCGTTCTAGGATTTCCTTAGTTGGCCATTGCTGGCAGCCGTGAAAATTGGAGAAATTGAACTTTTTGCAATAATCTAATTAACAGCCAATTTCCAGTCTTGTCTACTTGGGCCTGAGTTTCTATGGAAACTGGGGTTCTCCTTTGACATACGAGCCTAAAGTGAATTTTTGTTATAGAATCTAAGGAGTGATTTAAATAACCCTTAAGTGACTCTGAGTTGGGGCGTAAGTATAATTTTTTGAAAATTATCTTGTAAAGGAGTATAAAGTTATATGAGTATAAAAAAAATAATATTTTCGCAGACAAATTCGCGCGCATCATCTCGCTCGCAATAGACAAATATGTATGTAGGTAAGAGCAGACGCCTAATTTGAGTTCGCTTTACTTCTGTAATTTTACTTAAATACGGGTAGGTATTCACGATATGTATTTTGATGTCAATTATTCTACGATGAGTTTAAAATCATGTCTTCTTTCCTCACATTACGTTCAAAATACCCGAGAACGTTTCTATGGTGACAATAATCAAATCAATATAACGCGATGCTTCACACTCACACAAGTAAATAAGCTTTGAAAGGAGAAACTCAAAGCTATCGTAACAGGAATCAAAGGGAATAAATTATATCCAATATTCCACTTTAGAAATAATGTTTTCAATACGTCAACATTTTGTATTTTTATTTTGTTAACTGTCGGAAAATAAGCAGGAGTCATACAGGATGGTAAGTTATCACTGCTCGAACATGATCCTAATGATTTTTGCACTAATTTGAGCAAAATTTCAAAGTTTTTAGTGGTCTGTAGGTGAAAATAATATGATGAATGTACGGACTTATACATAGGTAGTTAAATATGTAAAATATTAAACAGTACAGGATAGTATAGTACTGGGCCAATACGAAAATGAGTGCCGTATTTCAAATGATTGCCTAAATAATTGACTTACTGATATTGGATTTATGTGACGACTTGTACAGTAAAAAAAGAAAAGACATTTCTTTTTAATTTCTTTGCTTAAACAAGAAAATATAATTTTCTATCAGAATATTAGTAGAACGTAGTTACGTAGGTACTCGTAATTATGCTAACCAATCACTTTAGCCTCTTAGAGCGAAGTAAAATAAAATTAGACCATAACGGCAATCGAATAAGGTTGGAATTGATTTCGAAGACAGTGTCTTAGAGAGGTGAATTCCTTGATTCGAAATTTGAAATCGAAGGCGTTCGGAAGCGTTATGGCGGGAAACGACAAATCACATTTGTCGGTTGCCAGCAATTTGGTTCGCGAGTTCGCCACCGTCAGTAAATGGCCTAATTCAGCCTCATTGAGTTTATCAGTTGCTCAGTTCGCTTGCTAGAGAATCGAGGCGGTTGGTAAGTTATAGTAACAAAATAGAATTCCTAACTTAAATTATTGCCAGCGATGTTTTAAATCGATTACAGACAATAATTAAGCAATGTTTAGCTCGAATGCTTCAGATTTTGTTGGCGACGCGGTATCTGGTTGTGTATTATTATTTATACGAAGTAAAAGTTAATGCTTGACTATAATCCCATCCGATGATTTAGAACTGGCTGGAAGCACTTACTAATAACCTGTAAATACTATTGTCTGTATCAGAATTCAGATTAGCTACTTGGATTATGAAATTAAAGATTTAAATCGGCACGACACTTTATTACGGCAATTATGACATGGACGAGGCTGGGAACAGAGGCTTGGGTAATACGATACCTTGTGTCCCTACATCACACCACTCCTTAAAAAAGGATAAAACATTATCTTAAAACAAAATTATTATCTTAAAACATTAATCTTTGAAGACATTCACATTATAATGGAACGAGAAGTACCTACGTAGCAAGATCATCCCAAGTTCGTTCCATTCAATTGTGGAACGCAAGACAACGAAACAAACCACGTCATTCGTATCATCGCAGCATCGTACCGGAGGAATGTTTACGTACGACAAAAGGATGGATACTCGCCGTGCGTCGGATATTGTTTCATTTAATTCCTTCGCACACTCCGACAAAATGTAAGATAGCATACCGAGAGGCTGACTGCTTTACGCCTGAGCTTTGAAAGTTGGTCTCCAACCGATTTAGGCTCAAACAGATAAGCCTCTTCACGCCTTTCATCGAATTCAATGCTGATAAGTGGCATCAAAGAGTGATAGGAGGGATCATTAGAGCAGGATTTACGATGGTCGATATCTCGCATTCGACGGGAAATCCATTCATACTCGATTATCACACTCAAAGTGTTGATTTCCAGTGACTGGCTCTTCGAGAGTGACATCGAAGCGGGCAAATTGGAATAATTCGATAGTGCATGGCGCCTCAGGCTAGTGCTGGCGATTTGCATTTTCAGTTTGTTTATACACGTGTTCTTGTGGTCACAGTTTCAATAGGCCGTCACTAGTTAATAGTATCTGTACCGAATGGTATTTAATTTTTATTATTTTAACTGTTATGTAAAATGTGTATATCCCTGCCAAATTACAGCTTTCTAGCACTAACGCCCCAACTCAGAGTCACTAATGGTTACTTAGATCGCTACTTAGTAAGTCTCAGCGTTATGCTTCAGACAGACGGATGGACGGACATGACTGTAAGGTAAAGTAAGGTAACGGTAAACTGTAAGGATTCAGATTTTACTAAACCAAAAAAAAGTACATAAGTTTGTCACTGATACTGATAAATAAATTATTTCGAATCTTGAATTTTTTGTGTTGTCTGTCAAACGACAGCAGCTGTGGGAATCTGATAAGGAGGAAGGGGGAATAGAGGGGTAGCACACCTCGTGGCTCGTTGTTCATAGTTTACATACCTTCATCAAAAAGGAGGAGGTTCTCAATTCGACTGTATTTTTTTTTAAGTCTGTTTTCCGATTCGCCCAAAGGTTGGCTGGTAGAGAATGCTCTTAGCATTAAGCTCGCCTTTTATACCATCATTTTTGGTATAAAAAGATTAAATAAATAAATAAATAAATAAATCTTAGCATTAAGTATGTGCGCGACAAATATACGAATAACTCAATATCACGTCAACCGATTTCGATGATTCTTTTTTGAAGTTATACTTCTTTTGGCGCGATGGTGAAAAATGATGAGAGTGAATTTCTACGATGCGCGCGCACACCGACACCTAAATTCTGCATCGTGAAGTTAGCTCAATTCTGTATTTTTTCTGTATGCAAAAAAGTTTTCACAGTATTTACCTCATTACAAACGATTTTATAATCGATTGAATTGATTCATAATAATCGATTGATGGAATATAATAATATATTTTATGTATTATTTGTTAATAATAATTATAATATTAATTTATTTCTTACATGTTTTCGTATTCCATACATATTAAAACTATGTAATATATTTAAAATTACCATTCAATCGTTACGCTAATTTTATTAAATTACATTTCGAATATTTTGACATCGATTAATCGATTGACAACAAAGATGATGTAATCCCTAATAATGTCATTTTGGTAACCATAGTATTTATAAATAACACCACTGTACTGTCATATTTGTCATCGATCTTTCATGTTTCTACGCGTGGTTTTTTGTATTTTTCTATTAAATATTTTCAGCGTACCTATTTGGAGTCCTATTTACTATTGAAACTCATCGACACGCACACAGTTATTTTAATTTACTGTTGTATTCGATTTCGTACTTGTGTTTTGGTGAATGTGTTTTCGCAGTTTCGCTACAATTTCTGGCAAACCAATACTATATGAATATGGACTACTTAATCGCCTGTTTTGTGACTGACAAAGGTTCAGAATAAGTCCTGAACACTGGATAACGTACCCTATACATCTTTAGAAGATCAGTAGTTTGCTGTGGCCATACTTACAATGAGTATGTTATGGTATCTTGATTGGGCAAGGTACCAACGAAATATAGCGCCTCCTGCACAACTAGACGAAATATTAATATAAATGATAACTAATAAAATCTCTTGAAATATGCAATAGCTTTTATTATACAACCTTTTTATGACATTCGTTTTGGGTAAAAACCATTTAAGTAGTAGATAGTATAATAGACAGCCGCCAACTTAGTTTTAACCATTAAACTCGTAGATTCTATTGGCAAGTCACGTATTAATTTTGGGATTTTATTATAGAAATGTACACCAAGCCCTATGAAAGATTGTTGCACTTTACTTTGGCGGAACGAAGGCGTAATTAATTGATACATTCTTTTTGTTTGGCGATTATTAATAGCAAAATTTTGTTTATACGCGTTTATATTCTTCCTTATAAAAACTACATTATTAATTTATTAAGTTGGTTAACCTTAGCTGTGTGTTGTAATGTTTAGTTTGTACGATTCCCTAACATGAAATATTACATGTTTCTTCTGATGTATATAAATATTATTTACTAGGTTGATCCAAAAGTAACGATAGTAAAAATGATACACGTTCAAATAAAATAATGTATTATTTTACAGTCTCCTAACTAATCAGTTCACATTCTCGGTAGTTATATTAAAATTACAACAAATTGAATTGCTTTAAATTGGGTTGGCATACGAATGATCCAAACGCACGCCTAATGATAAATAATCACTATCGGACGAACATGAATCATCAAAACTGCTCTCAGATTCCGTATCACACTCGTCTTTCAATTCTATAATAAATTTATCAATTTCCGCGTCTAAGCTTCCATCCATTTTACAAAACTTATCCTCAATATGTCGCACATGTTTTATACGCAGTCGGGTTTTTTGTATTTTTTAATTTTTTTTTGTGTGTAATAGACCTATAATTGATTCAGTTGGAAAAAATATTAGAACACGATTTCGTGAGCCATGACCACGTTTTATGCTATAATATGTACCTACGTTTGCCCAAAATTCTTCTGTATTTTCATTGAGCGACTCAGTTTCTTTTGTTTTTTGTATTTATAACACTATTTTCTATTTTAATTTTCAATATTATATTACATTGGTAGAAAATGCAAAAAATCGGGAGAAACGGTCGCTAAAACGGGATATCGGGAGACGATAATCAAAATCAGTAGATCTCCCGATAAATCGGGAACTTTTACAATACTCGTCACTTGACAGCAAGTAATGCTAATCTAATGGGAAGGTAATGACAGCTTGTCAGAGGTAAAATAACTGTGAACGGACTGTAGTAGTAAATAGTAATCGATACTTGTCTTTGGGACTAGGAGCACATTATTTTTCTCTCCTTAATCTGTATTAAAGTTTAATGCCTGTCGGAAAATAAATTATTCTTCAACTGAACTGAATAAAATCTTTCATTCTCTTTCAATCTTTCATTTACAATTGCAAAAACAAATCAATTGTAAATCTTTTTTTTTCTGTTTTTACAATTGTAAAAACACCATCTATGTTCTATTACGATACCATGCTGTAAAACCAGTTTTGTGTGGGGGAGGGAATGAAAGATTTTATTCAGTTCAGTTGAAGAAATTGTAAATCTTTTTTTTTCTGTTTTTACAATTGTAAAAACACCATCTATGTTCTATTACGAGAACTATTACGATACCATGCTGTAAAACCAGTTTTGTGGGGGGGAGGGAATGAAAGATTTTATTCAGTTCAGTTGAAGAAATTGTAAATCTTTTTTTTTTCTGTTTTAACGTGATAACGTTTATAAAGACGATGAGCCTGAGAGGCATTCACGAAAACCGAGTAACGTCACGGAAGCGCGCGCAGCATTAGAGAGAGAGGCACGCTAGACCGGCCGTCTCTCTCCCACTCAAGCGTAATCGGTCCGCTTGGAAGGTCACGAGTCACAACGCGCGCAAAGTATCGAGAAAGAGATACGCTGAATAATAATAAAACGAAATATATATCTGTAATTTAATATGTAAAATTGTAATTTTTATTTTATTTTACAATCTTTTGAAAAGAAATGATTTCTCGTAGCTCGTACGTATTATTATTATATGAAAACGAAAATCTACAATAGCGTCATCTCTGTTTATAGGTATGAACTACTTGAAAGAACTTTACACAGTACATCGACTCGGACTTTAGTTGTAGTCAAGAAAATCACAGATGTCGCGCAGCTCCTGATATTTAAAACGATTTAAACCAAATTTTCAACTCAAATATGTTTAAAATCGTATAGTTAGTATGAAATTTAATATTATAATCTAGCTAGATACGCGGGTCGCGGTGGCGCGTCAAGCCATGTTCAAGCTGACACAACTGGCGAGTAGCACCGCGGCTCCGTGCGTAGGGCTTCCATTACGTTCTTACGTAATTATGCAAATACGTGATTACAATATTTATATCATAAATTATTCTTCTACGAAATAGACGTTATCACGTAAAACCATTGTCCGTAAACCGACTTTACAGACAACCAATATTTTTACAATTGTAAAAACACCATCTATGTTCTATTACGAGAACTATTACGATACCATGCTGTAAAACCAGTTTTTGTGGGGGGGAGGGAATGAAAGATTTTATTCAGTTCAGTTGAAGAAATTGTAAATCTTTTTTTTTCTGTTTTTCAATTGTAAAAACACCATCTATGTTCTATTACGAGAACTATTACGATACGTAGCAAAGTAATATTAGAATATACTACAAAATTAATCACAGATGGCGCTTAACACATATAGTTTGGCTATAGAGATTCGTAAATTAAATTATTTCAAAATATTATTTCATTTTTATTTTTACTATTACTGTTTTTGAATATTGTATTTTGAACAATGTTTTTTTAATATTGTTTTTTGATTTTTTTTCATGTCAAAGAAGTATAACTTCTCACGCGCGTACAAAAGTACACGCACCCTTTTTTCATTGTTATTGGAAAGGAGTACTTCATTTTAAAGTCGGTTTTTTTGTTAAAATTTTAGATTATTATTATAATTTGTTCTCGTCACGATAATTTCTTTCACCCAGGAAGGAGTCAGATTGAGGTTACCGTGTAATAGTGTTGAGTACAATTGATTTATCAATCCCTAGTGCAACGATGTTACGATTCCCGCTCGTATTTGGTATTGAGTTATCGAAATAACTCGATAGTGTATCGATGCAGTCCGCTACGCAATTTGCATACAGTTATTCAATTTGATGTCAGGTATCTCAGCGAACAGCCTACGGTTGATAGACTAACTTCAAATCTTCGTGCATCGTAGTTACCTGTTGGGTAGGTATTTTTGGGAAAAATGAGCTGACTTCTATATGAAACCATTTTCTGTAGGAATTAGAATGTCTTTTTTGTCCGCTTTTAATGCTCTTATAAGTATTTTTACTTCTCCTAACATTTTGTTTACTGTTAATTTTACTTACTAAATGTTGTCTGTCTATAACTATAGCCTAAAATATCTTTTTCTTGTTATTTCTGGGTTTCTTGAGAAAACAGAAAAAAATGTGTATAAAACAGAAAAATGTAATAAATAAAAGCCAACTTGTATTATATTGTTTACTAGCTGTTACCCGCGATTTCGTACGCTGAAAATAAAGATGCCTTCATTATAAAACATGTTTTTCGTAAATTACGTATAAGAGCAAACTTGTCCGGACTATGAAGAGAGGAGATCCGTGCCTTGTAGTAGCCCATTATGGGTTGAAGCTTTTACACCTACACTTAGTAAGTATAACGTATTATGCAAATGAGTGAAATATTAAACAAATCTCTAGTGTCGTATCATGCACTCTAAAATTGCTAAAACAATAAAATGATAACTACGATCTGATATTCTAGTGTGATTGGTAGTCAGCAAGATACCAAACTCTTTACCAAAATTACAGCATAAGTTACATGTTAGAACCCATTATTTATTCATTGGGAGTGGCAAAAAATTCTTGACCTCTCCGTGTTCCGGAGAGCACGTAAAGCTGTTGGTCTGGTTATTGTCGAAAGATAACAGTCGTTATGACATGTCGGAGGCCCTCGCCCGGCGCAATGACTTCCGACACGGTCTCTAATCCAACCAATCCGCACTGGAGCAAAGTGGTGGAGTATACTCTAGGCCTCCTCAAGAGAAGAGAGCCATGCTCAATAGTGAACCATTAATGACCCATCCATATGAAAGGTCCCAAAATAGTTGAACTTTTTAGAGTTTAGAGGTTTATCTAAGTCAGGGCCTGAGAGTTTTTTTTTTAATTTACATTGTCATTTTACAGAATATACAAAAACGTACCTTCCTTTTCTTTTTTGGGCAGCAACGAATCAGTGATTCCTTTAGCACTGTTATTGTACATTGTCGAAAGTGACCACTTACTATGAGGTGACTCATCTGTTCGTTTGCCGGCTATTTACATAAAAAAGTAACAAAAAACATTTTTCATCTCTTTTAAAAATAATTGCTAATCATAAAAAAATCTAAAAAAAAATTGAAGTTAAATGAAAATGATTTTCTCCTAACCCATACAAACTTTCATCCCTTAGCCCTTAGCAGATGAATCAAAAAAAATCTTTTATAGTTAAGTTTTGTTTGTAGCGAAAAGTAACTAAAAATGATGAATTTTCTAAGTGAGATAAATTTCCCAAAAAAAATTTTCACAGTTAATTTTTGTTTTTAGCTATGAGCTTACATATGAATTTTTATATTTCTGAGTTTTAAGATGACGAAGATTCATACAAACTTATAACCTCTAGTTGTAGCCCTTAGCCTTACCTACATCCTGTATTATCAAATAATTGTGTCACAGTTATTTAGTTTTTAATGTAAGATTACATTTTAGCCGTATTAGGGCAGCTTAGAATACTAACTCCAATCCCACGCTGGATGAGTGTCGTAAGAGGTGACTAAATCCGGCCCGCTGGTGGTAGGGCCCCTCGAGGGATTATATTGGTATTATTGATTTTAATTGTACATTAATACCACTATTACTATTATTATTTCTCCATGGGGTTCGTCTGGATAGCTACCACCCTTGAGCATAAATCAGCCGCCAAACGACTCGTGTTCCGGCTGGGGGCTTGAGAGCCCGTTTTTCTTTCTATTTCTTCTCTCTTTCTTGGCTGGCAACGCATCAGTGATGCCTTTGGTGTTGCTGATGTCCATGGGCGGCGATATCCAGTTACCATCAGATGGATCGTCAGTTTGTTTGCCGGCTATTTCCATAAAAAAAAACATACTAATTAACAATTTTCACAGTTTTAACTTCAAAAAACCATGGCAAGTGCATGTCAGGCCATGCGCAATGTAGGGATCCGAAGTAGTAAGTTTATAGACTATTACTCATTAACTACTTATGCTAACATAGCCGTGATAGTTTTCCTTGTAAATTCATCATATAACTTATTTTTGAGAACTTTTTCATTTGTCCAACTCCAACGGCTTAGCCGGCAGAGGGACGCTTGATTCTAACTAAAATTAGCACTTTTAAGTCAAATATGTTATGTCGCAAATGGTACCCTAAATCCAAAAATGGTCTCAAAAGACCCATAATATTTTTGAAAGATCTTTTCAACGGTACCCCACACTATAGGAAGACATAAAAAAATTATCCTCACGTTACGTGTAGGAGGATCCCTGAAAAAAAATTTTTTTCAATGTTTCATTATACGATTTTGGTACTTATATTTAGTAATTTATATATTGAAACCCACGATACAATCACAAAGTATTCTTCTAGGAGCGGGTTTTAAAAAATAAGCAATATTCACATTAATTTGTATTTTTTTTCTTTGTCTTGCAAAATTTTGAAAAACTGAAAAACATATGTTTCATCAATTTAAGCAAGGAACATTTGTTGCATATTTGAAGCAAATCGGTTGATGTATAATTTTCCATACAAAATTTCATCGCGATTCCCAGGGAAACTTTTTAATTTTCCGGGATAAAAAGTAGCCTAAAATATGACTAGGAGTATTAGTAACAATTTTACCAATTTTCATCAAAATCCGTTCAAGGGTTTTCATGTGATGCCCGGAGAGACAAACAGACAGACTCTATTATATAATTCTAAAAAAAAATTTTGTGCTTTAACACGTTATTGAAGTGCCCCCTAATCGAAATTTTTAAAAAATATTCAATGTACCTGTAATTCAAATTAGCCCTTTGAGTTTTATTATAGTATAGATTATTCAATTTGTTCCCTGGATGAAATATAAAAAATGCTAAATTTACGTTTCAAGCCATAAATAATTCATGATATACAATTCATGATTTAAAAACAAAGTTAATATAAAAATAGATATTAAGTAAAAAAAATATTTCAATGCCATATTCAAGCTCCATCTTGCAAAATAGAAATAAACTAAGAAATGCATATGTATGCCATAAATTGTGTGAAGAAAAGGTTTTTGTATGTTTAAAACAAATTATCTCATATTTTTTTTTTTTTTTGAAGCAGTGATAGCCTAGTGGTTAGAACGTTGGTCTCCCGAACGCGGGGGCCCGGGTTCAAATCCTGGCACGCACCTCTAATTTTCAAATATTATGTGCGTATTACAAGTTAATTATCACTTGCTTCGGTGAAGGAAAACATCGCGAGGAAACCTGCACACCTGAGAGTTCTCCATAATGTTCTCAAAGGTGTGTGAAGTCTACCAATCCGCACTTGGCCAGCGTGGTAGACTATGGCCTGTACCCCTCACATTGTGAGAGGAGACCCCGAGCCCAGCAGTGGGACAATTATGGGTTGTTGCTTTGCTTTTTTTTTTATTTTCTCGCTTTGTTATGGAACCCTAAAAAATTGCCTATAAGTTAAGTTGAAGACTCGATATCGTAGTAAAGTGCTGTTGAAATCAGAGGCTTCAGAGATTAATGAGGATAAACAAACAGACAAACAAAAATTAAAAAGCTCATTTTTACGTTTATTTATTGTGCAAGTAACGATTTACAACATGAAAAATGCGGTTATTTCGAAATCACAGAGTCGTTGGCGTGAATCAACATATATATGAATATGAATATGAATCAACAAAAACTGAAAAACATGTGTTTCATCAATTTAAGCAAGGAACATTTGTTGTATATTTGAAGCAAATCGGTTGATGTATAATTTTCCATACAAACTTTCATCGCGTTTCCCAGGGAAACCTTTTAATTTTCCGGGATAAAAAGTATCCTAAAATATGACCCGGAGTATTAGTTACAATTGTACTAATTTTCATCAAAATCCGTTCAGGGGTTTTCATGTGATGCCCGGACAGACAAACAGACAGACAATAATTCTAAAAAAATATTTTTGTGCTCTAACACGTTATTGAAGTGCCCCCTAATCGAAATTTTTAAAAAATATTCAATGTACAGAAAATTTGCCCTTTGAGTTTTATTATTGTATAGATAGATTACTCGCATCGTTAGATAATATCACACATTTTTGGAACTAATAGACTGCGATTGTTCCAATGCGGCTCTTCTATTCGAACACTGCAGTTACACTTGTTATGCACTTGCAGTATTGCAGTTAATCGAATGCAGTGCAATCATAGAGAGAAATAACGCATGCAACGGAAGTGTTACACATTTTGATTTCTACTAACTCTCAGGATTAATTTGTACTACCTGATACGTTACATTATTATTTTGTATGTTAAATCATTCAATCAGAAATTAAGTTAGAAATCAATTATTTAATTTATATTGTATTAGTAATTAATATACTATTATAAGTTATGTGTGTGTGTGTGTTACTAACGCGTTAGGACATGCCTGTAATGTTAGTGGTAATATTATGGAATGAAATAAATAAATAAATAACTGACTCCTGTATGGCAGTTATACGAGGCAGAATCTGAACATTAAATATTTCTGGAAAATTTAACTTTTGCGCATTTTGTATAATCTCTGCATTACGTTATACGGAAATCGCAGAATTAATTTTCATGATACTTGGCGTTTTTGTGATATTTTTATACAATATACAATAATACAATTTTAACGTCAAATATTTTGAATCTATCACCGTTTCGAAAAGGTGCTTCGATCCAAAATAATTATTTTGAAAAAGTTAAACATTTTAAAAACTTGGTTCATTATAGCACTACACCGTTTATGATAGTTCTACTGGCCGACAGATGGCGGTGCACTAACATACCAGAACGTTATATTTTATTTTGGAAATTTTATTTGATCAATAATATTGTATTGATATTTTATTATAGTTATTTTTGGAAATTTTATTTCATACATTTATCTGGCTCGGGCTTTGACAGACATTAGGTACTTCGGCTTCTTTTTTAAAACAAAGTTCATCTACAAATTACTTTACAACTTCCAGAAAAGCACGAATGGGACCTCTAAAATCACTGAATCATCTCCCACACCAAAATCACCAACAAGGTGTGAATAATAGGAAAAGGTCGGAGATTTTAAATTTTAATAACACCTTCCCGATCCGGTCGCGCGGACTTTCTTTTGTTTCCCGGTTGGCTCTAATTGCGCTCTCGGAGCGGAAAACTGGGAATTATTGAAAAAGTTACCGCTATTCTCGCCTGTGTCCGTTTGCACTAAATTGTTTTGAGAGCTATTGGACGTCAACGGTCTATGTAATCGATTGAGCAACTTTAAATATGTTTCGTGAAAGGTTCTATTCGTCGAAGCCCAAGACAATACACTGGTAATGGTGCCAGGTTCCTCTTGCAGATGCTGGGATTTACCCGGTTTAAGCCCGTAACGGTTGTAGAAGAAAAAATAGCACTTACATACTGTATCGGTCAAATAAATTATTTAAGTAATTAAAATTCAAGTCCCGAGTTTCGAAGACATTTCGTTCAGTAGTTTCACTTAATACATTAGTAAGTCGTTAAGAGAAATTGGATATTAGATACATGACACGTCAATAGGTATACCACAATAGTTGCGATAATATTGAAATATTTTTTTTCCTCAATTGTGAAAATGTTTTCAGCCGTATTGGAGCGGCTTAGAATAATAACCCTAAGCCATGCCAAATGGATGTCGTAAGAGGTGACTATATTCGGCCAGATGGTGGTGATGGTATTTATATTGGTAATATAAATACCAGAGATGCCTTTGGTGTTGATGATGTTTGTGGGCGACGATAGGCACTTACAATCACGTGGATCGTCATCTCAGATAGGTAAATATTCTTTCTGGTTTTACAGATGCCCCTGACCTGTCAGATCTTGATATTTCATAAACCATTCCTAACTTTGTTGAAACACTTTTGCAACTCTGTATTTATAAAGCAATATTAAAGCGTTAACCCAGTAGGGACGTGACGAAGTTTCGTAACCGTAGTGAACGAGTATCCGAAAATATAATTAAGTAATTTTAATAATGGAATCTGTAAGCCGGCTACTTATGAAGAGTGAATTCTCTTAGATGTTTATTGCGAAATTGTGCACGTTGTATAAAATATTTAAGGTTCTTTAGAATAAGTTTAAAAAGTTTCGATCAGTGTTATTTGTGTTGGTTTTTGTTTTTTTCCCTGAATACAATATACCTACTGGCGAGATAATCCTGAGACATACTTAGGTAAGGACCGTATTTTGTTCAAAATGTATATTGTAAATACGGTATAGAATAACCGTATAAATGTAGTTAGCTTTTAAATAAGATACAAATGTAACTACTAAAAGAATATTTTATTGCATTAGATTTTAATACCTCAAATGTTAAAAAAAATAAAAACCCAAATATTTAGTACCAAGAAATTATCTCGCTTGAGAATCTACAACTGCAGGTTGTATCCACATGAATCCAAAACCAAATTTCGTATTGTTGTCAAATCAAATGAAACAGTTTATTGTGAACAGTAGGAAAACAGGTGTGGTACAGTGTTAATACTCTTAAAAATTGCTACGTCCTACCCATTATAGGCGTACAATGTTTGATTAATTTATTAACAAATTATAGTGAGAGAGTCAGAGTAATTCGGAAAGTCTACTTTAATATATCCGAATCGTGACATCCCTAACAAGTCTACTCGCATACAATGTAGACACTTCGGGTACATACATAGGGTACATACATAGCGCTGGAAGCTCCGAGCAAACTCTTATCAGGACGGAACGCATCTGAGCACATTACTTAGAAAATATTATGTGAACACTTGAAGAGAATTTGGTTTTCTCCGTGAACAAATCTCATTTAACCAACATGACATATGGATTGTGGATTGTGTTTTTGGTGGCCTTTGTTCACAGGTTTATTAAAGAGTTTGTTGTAACATTGTAATGTAATAGCACGATTTTCTTGCACGGGTCAGGAGTAAACAATGTTAGCATGCCTTTGTCAATCAATAATTTGTCGTAAAAATTATGTGAACGGGACTCAATCAAGATGGAAGCAGAGTCATTTAATCTCATGATATACACTAACCAATGCATATGATAAATCTCGAGCAGTAATAAATAGGAGACTGCGAAATGAAAGGAACAACTCGTTTATATTGATCATTACTATGTGGCCCATCTGCTCATATACCTGTTTAAAAAGATAGAGATGGAGACGTTTTGAAGATATCAGATATTCAAAATTTGTCATGAATACTCCAATCCGCTCCCGTATTAGGACTTATCTGGCAGTTTTAGGTACGTAGATTATAAATAATAAGAAATAATGTTCATTACAAAGATGTGAAGGAACAAACTGCTCAAACTTTATTTATTTTACGTATAGATATCATACGAGTATTTATCTTAAACTTTTTCCGCCTTGAGCGCGGACCTGACGCGGAAACAAACTGAATCAACAAAGGAATTGAGTAAATACGACTAAGTATAATATTTAAGTACCTAGTCTTTTTAATTAATCTTCAGTGTATATTGCATCAATTTTATATTTCTCTCAGTTTTATATTTAGTACTAAAACAACGAAACACGACATGAAATTTGGCGAGAGTTATCAAAAATAAACATACTGTATACATTGTAATTGTCTCATATGAAAATATTCCTAATATTTACTTGCATATGGTAGATTGTTGTAACTAGTAGGTGCGTAGTAGACTTTGTTTTAAAATATTGTAAGTCTAATATTCCAATTATCATAATGTCGATGTGTGTTGTAGTGTTAAATTGTAATTTTTGACGTAGCCCCTACACATGGTTTAAAATCAAGCAATCGTGCTTTTGGTGCATCTTTAGATATTTAGTGCTTCATTAGAGACATATTCAAAAATATAGTAAGGTTTTTTATACTTCCCTGTAGAGTTTCGACCGTGTTCTATAATCAATTTACTTATCCGACCTTACCTAAGTAAGGCAAAACGCAGATTTATTCAAGGACGCTGCATCCCAAATGTGTCGACTAGAAATGGGTATGACGTTGAAATCGGAATCTCCATTAGGGATTTAACATCAATCTACACTCGAAGATCCTGATAAAGCAATCAGGCTAATTAATATCCCTGATAGAAACCGAATGCCTTTAAACCGCAGCCGAGATACGTCATCGACGATTCGATTGTGATGTGCATCGATTCTGTTAAATCCTGCGTCTATACCACACTGGAATATTAAGACGCCGTTGCCTCTTTTCATATTGTTGGTACTTTTTATATATCGGGTATAAAAGAGCAGTGATAGCCTAATTTTTCAAAGATCCATGTACTCGATTGCAATTTAAAATGAAATAGGTAATTACAGTTACAGGAATATTTTTGAGTTTGATGATCCTACATTTTATATTAACTTCTAATTAAAAAATATTAAATCTTTAACTAAGTAAACATTTATACTTACCACCTACGGTTCATAGTTTCATAATATTCAAATAAATATGAATTTATTACGGTGCGGCAAAACTTCGCAATGGAGCCGGCAAACTCTAAATAAAATAAAAATAAAGTTCTGAAACTCGAATAGTGTAGTATTATTCTTTGATTCGCGAAGTTCTTCGGTAAATTCGATTTTGCTTTGCGCCACCGTAAGGATGAGTCGCACAGTTATAACCTAGGGATTAAATTAATATTAAACAACTAAAGAGCCTCGTGTTGCGTTGTTGTTGCGTGGCGTATTGCCTTAATCCAGAACAAACAAAAACATATGATGTATTCGATTTACAAAAATAAATAGGAATTACTTAAAAATGTTATTATATGGATACTCATAGTAAGGCGAAGACAAAAGAGTTAACACATTCTGCATTGATCAAGTCGAACATTGGCTGCTGGACTGACAGTTAAGCCACCAAAAACCAATGCAAAAACAGCGCAAACAGAGCAAAACACAAAAATAATAGCTTCAACCCATTAATGGCCCACTACTGGGCACGGGTCTCTCATCTTGAGAAGGCTTAGACCATACTCCACCACGCTGCTTCAGTACGGATTGCTGGAGGGGTTAGTAGCCAACCCGAGTGTCGGAAGTTTTTAAACCGCCCGAGGGACTCCGACAGGGCTTAACGACTGTTATCTTATGATAAAAACCGGGAAAGACGGCTTTACGTGCCCTCCGAAGCACGGAAACTCTCTAGAATTTTTTGCCACTAGCGGTCTCCCATCTAACTACCGACTTTGTCAATCACTTAGGATCGATGCGAGCCACCGGGCTATGAGCGCAAAATAATAAGAATACAAAAATTGTAAGTATCTCTTACAGGTCAAATATTGAATGCTTGCAATAATATAAATTCTGAGAACAACCTCATCCATTATGAAATTAAATATTTTTTTCATACATTAAACAATAACTTAAACCACAGTTGCTTCAAACTTAAGATCAGTGGAACCCGGCTTTAGTCTGGATCTACCTCCTCAGCAAAGAAACATTTCGAATGGCTACTAATAATTTCACGACTCCGAGAAAGAAAAGTTCGCCTCAGTTATAAAGGCCACAAATATGATTAAAACATTATCACAGTGAAAAAGTATTAAATCGTGCGACGAGAAACGCGCGTTTTTTATTATTCATTCTGTTCAAAGATTTTGCAGAGTGTAAGGACAACGGAGAACCGAGAAAGTGTTAATTTTTTAGTGAACCGCCAAAAATCTGATCCCTTAAGTGGATTTTAAAAATACGGGAGAATAAAGCGAACGTCAGCAAAAGTTCTACATTATTTTTAAAATAAAAAAAAATTAAAAAGCATTAATGGAGTTAAAACATACGTCAATTTAATATACTTAAATCTAGAATACAGAACTGACACTTAAATATTATATAAATTGATAATTTACAAATAAATTCTTCTTATTCTATATCTTATTATCCGTTAATGTATCGTATATAAAACAATAATCATAAATAACATTCTGTTTATGTTTTGTGCTAATTATTCTTTGTCGTAAAAATATGGGTGACATGACGTCCATTTACCTACCTACCATCTTTCCTTCCGGATTTTTTCTTACGAATTATAATATAAAATTCGTAAAGAACAGTAATAGTTACAAAGATAAGCTCATAAACTTGTCTGCGTCGTGTTCTAGTAAAAAGTAGCAGCAGAAGCAGCCCGTGTGTCGCCAAGTAAATTTTTAATGCAAATATCATTACGGCGGTGCCTTAACGAGGTTTCTGCTTGTTTGTTTCTCCAGAGTTTTTAGCTTTTACACTGCTACGTCTTCGTAGAGAGCTGTAGTATGTCGATGAAGGTGGTAAATATAATTACACGTAGACGGGTCCCGTTAGGTTACATTTATACATACAGCCATGCTGCGTTTTCGTACTGGTTTCAACCCATCAATGCTAATACTATATTAAACCTTAACTACTATTAATTCTATACTAACATAAGCTAAGTTGTCTTAATTCTAAGTCGCGTACTGTTTATATTTACCATTGAAATTGGAGATTTGTATGAAAATTCTAAAATATAAAAATTTTGGTAATATTTTTATTTTAGCTAATCAAAGTACTGGCCCAAATTATCTATGCAATTTTGCCATTTTGATGGCAGTTTGTTTATCCCTTTACTGTAGAAGTCTGCCGGACGGGAGGCGATGAAGCAATCGCACTTGTTTATCTAGGTCCATCGCTAAAGGATGAACAAACAGAAAAACGCAAGTGTTACAAAACAAATATCGAGCAACTTCGTGCATCAATGTTCAATGTCTTAGAATTTTTAACAAATTGTCCTTAAGGCGCGGGCCACACAGAAAAGACGTAAGACGAAGACGGGGCTCGGACCCGTCGCAGACAGGGCGCCGTTAAAACATATAGAAAAGACAAGGAACGGGCGTGACGGTCGGTGCACACTGGGCTTTTCCCGGCCACAGAGTACTTAATCACTATAATAATTAGAACCTGCTCTCCGCGTCCTTTCCGCTCCCCCGCTGGCGCCTACGCAGGCCCGCGTCCTGTCCTTTCTGTATGTTTTGCAATAGGACGCCGACGAGTCGGCGTTCGATTCGGCGTCCCGTCTTTTCTGTATGTTTTACGTCGCGACGGCTGCATACATTTTGTATGAAAGTAGATTAAACGGGCGCCGCGACTGCGACGGGTCCGTGTCTTGCGTCTTTTCTGTGTGGCCCGCGCCTAAGGCCTTTCATTTTCATGTCGTTTACATAATTTTCTGAATTAGAATTTGTAGACGTTAAATTTGACTTTAATTTTTTCTTACAACATCTTTTTTCGCACCATGTTTTTCTTCTTTCATTATATTTTTTCTTTCATTAGACGCCCCAAGTTAATATTTGACGAAATTCTTCTCCGTGTAAATCGCCACCTCGAGAGCTATTTGTAGTAATTAACGAAAAAAGAAAAGGGGTTGTAGCTACGACGCTCCGAGTAAGTGCGAGTAAGTCCAGGTACAGAAGGCGCAAAACTAGGTTATTATATATAATATTTTGAGATTTCATTTTTAAACTAAGTAGGAAAATTTTATTTTCATAGACTAAATAAAAGAAATTAACCCTGGAGTGGTCGCGCGGATTACATATGTAATCCAGGGCAGTAAAACGAAATATTTCATAAACTATTCACGTGTGTTAGCTGAGACAGTGTACTTTTTCAGGAGTGGCTGCGAAAGTTCGGTGGTCTCATACGAGTATTATGTATTGGCTTTATTTTAAGTGTATTATATTGATTGTGTTGTTATGTAGTAATGTCATATCGACGTAGAGGATCGGAAAGTATAATTTTTATTTTGATTTTGTAGGAAAAATATGGATTTAAGAAAACAGGACCAAATTGAAAATGTCGGACTGTGATGAAGACAGATCAAGTTTTGATGAGTAAGACTGCCTTGAATAACAAAAAACCACTCGAAATTCGAACAGGAGACGGACAATATAAGTGAGGTAGCTCAAGATGAACAGAAAAACATGAAATGATGGGAGAAAGGAAAAGGTCCAGACTGAAATATCAGCGCTGTGTTTTCATGACTTATGTTGTGCAGCACGGCTTTTGCTGAGTCTGGGCCTGTTCGGAGGTCACGCTGCAGTACAGGCGCCCATATAATGTAATGTAGTCTATTAAATTTTGTAGTTTTTTTTCTCTTGTTAAGAAGGTTTACCTTCTATTTTAATTTACTTTTTCTTACTTTTTTCTCTTTGCTTTGTATTGTAATTGATGCCCTCGAATAAATGCATTTTCATTTCATTTCATTTTTTTTCATTTCATTTCAAATAAGAGCACCCGAAAATTATGTAAATTATGTACCGCACAGGTAAACAAAATCCGGAGCATTCAAGATATGTATGTAAGTAGTTCCTGTTTAGAATATAATGAATGTTTTTTTTTCAAATTATTATTTAATATTTTTGATCTCAAAGTAGCCAAACTGATTTTTTTGTTTGTTTTATAAGAAGTTTATAGAGTTTGATATACTTTCACGGGCAGATAGCTGATGTAACAAGGAGTAACTTAGGCTACTTTGTTTTAGAAAAAATAGTTTTAGAAAAAATCGCCTTTTTTAATTTCACTTAACTAAAAACACTTGGGTTATCAAGATGAATCTAACGACATCTTAATTATATAAATCCGTTCAGCGGTTTGGAAGATACGAGGTAATAAAGAATATTACATGCATACAAGATACGCGCGGAAAAACAACCCTTCATGGCAGTCGATTTTTTTTCCCAACTTCGGTCAATAGTTTTCGGTAAAACAAAATTCGAACAAAAAACATTCGGTAAAGTCAGGGTGCTCCTTCCTGAATTATGTATCTTAATTTGAACCCGGAAACTATCCAAACATATAACTCAAAACGCCCAAAAGTATACAATATAACTATAATCTACATGTTTGTAACAGTATAACATCATGATGGATCAGTGCAAAAGCAGATAACATCAGGATTCAGGTACACTAATTATTGCGACAACGCGATGCCACTTCCTCATTGAGAGAACTGTGGAGGACATAACATCTTTAGGATAATCATTAATAACGCTGACATGGTGGGTGCTGAGACAGTACATCCATAGAGTAGGAAACATTTTGTGATGATGTTGTATTCTTTTATACAGAACTAGCGGATCTTTTATACAGAACCCAGTGTGTGCTACATCGATCGATTGATTTCGTGAATAGGTCAAATATATCTAATGTATCAATTTCGCATTATTTCCCTTGAAATTAATCGGGTTTCGGGATTGGGGCACATCGGATGGAACCAGTTTCAAAGTTTCACACAGTTTGCATATTGCAACAAAAATATAATATTAAGTAGCTATAATGCAAAATGTAAAGTTGTATACACATTATAATCATTATTGAGTGAAAGATTTTATTCTAAAATACATTATTAACCGACTTCAAAAAAGGGAGGAGGTTTTTTTGTTTAAGTTTGTTACCTCAGAACTTTCGACTGGGTGAACCGATTTTGATGATTCTTTTTTAATCGAAAGCTGGTGCTTGTCGTGTAGTCCCACTAAAATTTTATTGAGATCTGATAATGGCATCCATGAGAAAACAATATAAGTCTTTTTTCATTAACATATTATTATGCGCGACAAATGGACAAATAACTCAATATCACGCCAGCCAGATTTTTTTTATTGGTATTGGAAAAGGATGTACTTCATTTGGAGTCGGTTTTTTGGTTAAAATTTTAGTTTAGATGTAATAAACAATGTACATAAACTATTTTTGTAACGAAGACTTATGTATATCGCAAGTTCCTGTATCATAGTAAAATGTGATCAGTCCACGATGTATTAAGCATAACATCCGCATAAACTATTGTGTTCTAGTCTAGATCTTTAACATCACGGTCGATAGCCTCTGTGTATTTTCATTATACTATGCTACCAGCGTGAAGTGTTGGAAGTTTGTCAGCCACAGTGAAGCGGCGGCAGTTACCAACTGTCCCCTCGAGGCCAGCTTACAAACTTCCAGCGATACGCGTTACCCCCTGCCCATATGTTTTATATAAAATTACTGCTCTTGTCAGACAACTATGCTATAAAAATCATCGGGCGGCATTGAAGTATAATGTCATAGAACAGACATCTCGCACAAAATGTGTGTCCCGCTCGGGACAAAATTGAGCCCCGGTTCTCCTTTCAAAATCGAACGGATCCATTGAAGATTGAAGCCACGTGGCGCCAATGCATTGGGACATACATGGTATTCGCGGTGTCGGTTCTATACGCTAGTAATAATACTTCAATGTGTGGCGGACAGATATTTATGTGCTGTATGAAGAGAAAAGACGTAGTGGCAGAGTTAGAAGTGTAATGACACAATGTGGCCACATACCACCACTTTTTTGTTATATTATAATAAGTAGACGAAATGGATGGTAGATATTACAAAAAGAAAGTAAAGGGATGGTCAAATGATTTTAACCTCCGAAGAAAAAAGAGGGGTGTTATAAGTTTGACGTGTATGTGTATCTGTGTATCTGTATATTTGTCTGTGGCATCGTAGCTCCCAAACGAATGAACCGATTTTGATCTAGTTTTTTTTGAAAGGTGACTTAATCAAGAGGGTTCTTAGCTATATTTAGTGTTAATAAAACTATTGGATTTTTTTAAATTTTAATTTAAGATTATTAAACCAAGAATCTTAATCGAAAGGATAAGAAACTGCTTCAAGCAACTTTGGACTTCGAACATATAATATAAAAAATGAAATTCTGACTTAAGACAATAAAGTAAGGTGGAACTCAATCTATCTCTGAAGAGTTAATCAACTTTTCAATGTTCAATTTATTACAAGGAACGCGAAATTAAAACCATTTGTAAATTAGAAGCCGTAGAAGACAACTCTGGCAAAGATATATCAAGGTATAAATTAATGCAAAATTTTGAAGTATCATTAATTATAAATACGGCTTAAGCCGCGTCTTTGCGCAGGTGGCGCGCAGCGTCGCGCAATATCGTTTAATTGGCGAAAATTATTCCGGATTAGAAGGATTTTTCTAATTACCAACGCCGGATAATGCACCTGACCCTTATTGCTTGTCGCCCGTATGTAACAAGAAAAATAAGAATGGGATTCTTATGTCGAAAAGGACAATTAATTAGGAAAGTTTCTTAGTTGTTTTTGGGTTGTTACTGTTGCTCATTTAAATTTATTTGAAATTTCTATTTGTCTCTTAACTAGCTATCGTTAATCGCATTTTGGTGATTTGAGATTTTATGAATGGGTGAATATTGAAGTAAACGTATGATTTTTTTAAGTCATTCAGTCCTAGTTCTAGTATCCTGTAGTATCTTCTAGTAACCGTTTAAGTATTGTATTGTGTTGTATGACGATTCACCTTATTTATTTTGTTATTTGCCATGCGAAAGTACGCTGTTGTCAGAAATAGAATTTGAGACATTTCAGGGTCACTATAGCAGTTGACAACCCTGTAGATTTTTATAAAAATAATATATAAAGGACGTATTGTTAAATTGATTTCTTCTGAGATTGCTTTTAGAACCCCGTCATTCCTGAACACTTAAGAAGCAATAAGAAAATCGTAAAAGTGTTTTTCTTCGCCGAAATAGTTCTAATATTCGAAAAAAGAATTTGTCACGGCACGTGGCACTTCTCAAGGTTGTTAAAGGGGGAAAAATATGAGAAAACTTGCCCAATATGTATGTATATTGCACCCTTTGGCTTCTTGTATGGATCGCAGGAGATCTTCAAATGTCCTTGAGAAATGAGTCACTCGGTTATGAAGTTGAATTTATAGCCAAAGATCCTGTAACGATGCGATATCTTTTTCTACTCCTGTGGACTCAGAAAACAGACATTGATTTGTTACAAGGATATCCTTGTTTTATTAGTTACAACATAACCGTGCTCCAGTCGTACAGTTCAAAGATATATATTTGAAATTAAAGGTGAAGGTTTTCGGTAAAAAAACACCCATTAGTTGCGAAGCGTGTAGAAAGAGAAAAGAGAAAACTTACCAAATGATTGATTATTATTTTACTAATAGACTTTAATATAATAAAAATAATAGAGTATTAGAAAAAAATATTAACAGCCCGGGCATAAGACTCAATACTGAAAAAAAGACATTTAAGCGACATTCAATTCTTGTAGAGCTGAATATTAGTACACATTTCGAAATCACCACATAAAAATCCCTTGACTCCAAAAAAAGGTTTTTTAGCTAATTTGACCGTACTATAATAGTGATTAATATTAATATTAAATTAAGGGTGCTTTTCCACCACAGATGTGCTATGCAGCTAAGATGTGAAATCCAATAAATATGATTGGTTCAATAAATTTATTGATTTCCACCAATGAATATGATTGGTGGATATCAAGCGCATCCATAGCGACGTAACATAGCACATCTCTGGTGGAAAAGCACCCTAACAATCATAATCGCTGATCGCTGTGAAAATGTTGGTTCCACAACTACGTCATAGGAAAGAAATGGCTAATAAATGTATGCACTTCCTCAACTATTCAACCAGCTATAAATATATTTCACGGTCGTCGTGTTATGTAAATAGTATCCCAAATAAAAGGGGTAACAATCGCAAACAAAACTTTGAGGAGCGCTCAGTTCGTTCGGTTGCTTGTTTTCCAATATCAAAAGTAATGGAGGGTACATATTCAAGATATGAAAAAATACGCTATAATATTACATAATTTTACTTCACAGGAACTTTTTATTAAATTGGAACTAGTAAATGGGCATACTTGTCGCAGCAGTTCAATTTACGTTTCGTCATAGACGTATAGGGATGTTAACTAATTTTAGGATTCAATTTTATTATATGGAAAGAACCTTAATATTCACGAAAAAAATATTATTAAAAAATAATCATCAAAGTTGCGCTTTATAAAGATCTATGAATGATAATCTAAAATAACAAAAATGAACCGACTTCAAATGAAGTACATCCAATAAAAAAAGAATCATCGAAATCGGTTGGCGTGATATTGAGTTATTCGTCCATTTATCGCGCACATACTTAATGCAAATTTAAGACTTACATGCTTTTGACATGGATGCCATAGTCAGATCTCGCTCAAATTTAAGTGGGACCCACCACAAACACCAGCTTTCGATTAAAGAATCATCAAAATCGGTTCACCCAGTCGAAAGTTATGAGGTAACAAACATAAAAAATACAGTCGAATTGAGAACCTCCTCCTTTTTTTGAAGTCGGTTAAAAATTAAATTTTACCTCTTATCCCTCGGGAAATGGTCTAATTTCCGGGATAAAAAGTATTCTATCTTGTAAGACTCTTGTTGACTAAGTCAAGAACTCAGTAATTTTTGCGTGATGAAGTCACAAACATCCAAACATCTAAACATCCAAACTTTCACATTTATAATATAAGTAGGATTCAAGCAATCTCGCTTTTCTGCGAAAAATATAATAAAATAAAAGCACTAATAATGGGTTTAATTAACATAATAATTATCATCTCGAATTGTCATTTCTTACCTGCCAGTATCTATTACTACAATTCGCACAAACAAGCAACAAACAACCAAATGTAGGTCCTTTAAAAACACAAAAATCTGTACACAGTAGGTACGATGACTTTCACGTTTCACTCAAGTCCTTATGGGACAAACGACGCTTTAGTGCTCAAATTGGTCTGTCAGTTGGCAAATGGAACATTTTTGTCATAGCGTATGTCTTTGTGACGTGTGTAGAATCTTGGAGCAGGACTTAACAATCTTGTGAAGTGTTAAAGTGGTTGAAACTTTTGTTTAGAGAAAAAAAGACTTAAAAGTCAGTCATATTCTATGCAGGTTTCTCGCTTTCTTCTATGCTAGCTAAGGTAACATATGTGGTATATTGAATAATGATATTATATGTATGTTGTACATTATATAGTATTGGAATCTGTGATTGGAATGAACTGGCAATGAAAATCACTCATCATAGTGATTAGACTTATTATTTGTCAATTGACAAAAACAGTTACAAGACTAAAAAATATTATTTTTCGATCGCTAATTTATTAGATCGCTGATTTAAGCAGCGATCTAGTAGAACATGAAAAAGATGACGAATTGCAATCATTATTAAGGTAAGAAATATTTCACGATTAACCCACGTTTAGTAGTCCATGGTTGAGCACTAACGCAGATAATGATGTTATCGTCCACACAGGCCGCGACTAATCCAATGACGAGACTGGACCCCAAATTGAACAACGATTATGATTTAACGAAAGCTTTGTATTCAGTATTAGCACGTTCACAGGAAGTGGAGGTAATGAGATGATCACAAAGGTAATGATCACAAATGAGACTAAGGCACAACGCGATCGAGTTATTTAATTTATTAATGTCAGAATAGTTGGATGATAAAATTTATTGTACATTGCTCTTTACCTCATTGGATACATTTTTGAATAAAATTGTGTGAAATAGAAAATTAGACACATGCATTTCCAAATTTATTAAAAGAACTTTCTTAATTCTCTAAGCTTGGATTAAGAAAGTATTCCAGCTATAACTGATAAACATGCCAAATACTTATTAACTTCATCTATTCAGTGTTTTTCTCTGTCATTTAATACTATTTAGGGCTGAAGATATTTTTGGTCTCTTTATATCAAAGGTGATGTAATGTTGTCCAAAAATGTTTTAAGTACACATTACCTAATAACATTGCGGTTTTTATTTTAGCGAAGACGCAGTTCTCGTCTGATTCCAAGATCTACAGGTAGGTTCAGTGAGAAGGTAAGCAGCTTAATTCAATCCCCGAGGAGAGCTCAATAGCAATGGTTTTGCATTCACTACAGGTATACTACTCAGTAAAAGTAAGAAAATTCTATTTCATGTAAAGTCTTTTTAACCTATCTTTACAGATATGTTTATCCCTGATATTTTTAAGGTTCTGTACGAAAAAAATGAAAAAGGGAACCCTTATAGGATCACTCGTGTCTGTCCTCCCTTTACAGCCAATTCACTCCAAAACTACTGGACCAAATGAGTTCAAATTTGGTACTCATAAACTTTTTTGTAACTCAAGGACGACGGTATAAAGTAAACAACAGAATTTTTATTATCATTTTATATATTCAAGAAAGAACGAAAATTAAAGTCAAAAATTGACCATTCTCCTTATCTCCGAAACAACTGTCGCTAGAATTTTGAAAATAAATATAGAGAATAATTCCTTACTTAAATATTACAGGAAAATTAATAAGAAGTTTAAAGTCCTAAAAAATTACAAAAGTAAATAAAAAATAATAATAACGGTAAATACATAATCAATGTACCTACTGAACCATCACCATGTGAGTTTAACTCGCACTTGTCCGGTTTTTATTTATTTATCCTCTTTACCAAAACACCTATTGTCCAGTTTGCTTAGTGAAAAATATTTTTTGGTGATGCAAGAGTCACAGGCGTCGTCCTAATTGGCAGCGATCGTACGAGCAAACGATGCGTTCATCGTCGTGCGATGAAAATGATTAGGTATGATTATTTATTATGCTCGTGCGATGACTAATTAGGACACACTTATTTAGTGTGTGTGTTTAATTTCGTCGTGCGACTAAATCGCATCGTTTGCTCGTACGATCGCTGCCAATTAGGACGACGCCTTAAACTCTTCTAATCTTGGACTTAATGCTTATATCTTCATACAGATATTATAAATCATTTACTTGACAGACGCAAAAAATATGGGATCTGACTAAAAATTCTTTTATAAAACATTTATTCGTAAAAGCATAACAATACAGACAGATAGGCAGAAATATATTGTACTTTAGTAATTTTACAAAATTGTTTGCCCCGGGCACAAATATTAATAAAGTCCCATTTGAAGAGGACCATCAATATGATTAGTAACTGATCTCTTTAATCCATAACCGATGCTGTGATTTGATGCGCGCTGGTCAGCGTGAATGTTGCAAGTTATAAGCGTACCCATCAGCCATCACGATGATGCTTTATAAGTTTATACGAAGGTATTGGACGGCCCTGTCTACCGTATAGTGTAGCTATACTGAACCTGCGGCCCACCGGGTTTTTGTGGTTGGTCCACCGCCCATCTGGTGGTTTTTTTATTAAAGCAACAACCCATAATTGTCCCACTGCTGGCCTCGGGGTCTCCTCTCACAATGTGAGGGGTACAGGCCATAGTCTACCACGCTGGCCAAGTGCGGAATGGTAGACTTCACACACCTTTGAGAACATTATGGAGAACTCTCAGGTGTGCAGAGGTTTCCTCACGATGTTTTCCTTCACCTTTTTTTTTATTAACGCCTAATTAATTTGAATTATCAACTGCTTAACCAAAGACTGCAAAGTGTGTGAAACGTCAGAAAAAGATTTTTTTTTAAATATACGCGATGAATCCGTTCTAAGTTGTTTAATTTAATTTGTAGCAATCGCGAAAACCAAAGAAATTAGAATCTATTAATTTTTCTGCGGCCCGCGACACCATGACTTGATTGTGGCCCATAAGAGAAAAAGGTTGATTACCTCTGGTATAGTGCATTTTATTAAAGTCATGTTCGGTGTAATGTAATTTCTAATTTAAAAATAAGGCTGACGAAATTTAAAAGAATTTAAAGAAATCATCATTTAATGCCAACACTAATGTCTGTTAGCTATAAATTATTATTTTAAATTATAAGTAAATTTTTAAATTAACATTTCAATAAAAAGTAGTGCAAAGATTTTGTACTAAATAAGATCTGGTTTAGTTGATAGTGATATAGATATTCACAAAGCTAGATCGGCATAAAATCCAAAAATCGTTGCATTTGATTGTTCCATGTCCGTGATGATAATAAACTTGAAGTCATAAACCACCTTTAAAAACTTTATAAAGAACTCTATCCACGCCCATTTCTAGAGTTGCAGTTAAGCAGTTTATAAATTAATTACTAATATATTTTGAAAGAAAACTTTGTAAAGAAACCTGTATGTATACCTGGGAGCACAAAGGGACCAGAAACTCCTGAGATTTTTTCATAAGAATTTCTAATTCTTGTCCTGTTTAGCAACCCACTGGCTGAGTTAAATGAATATTGGACATGTCGAAGCTTGTCAATTGAACCACATCGTGAAGCCTGGATTACCCGGTTTTTTCCCTAAGCTAACCGTAATTGGATAGTAAATTGACCGCGCGGTGGACAGTCGGAAAACGCTAAAAGGATTGTATTAGTGAATTTGTATTGCGCATTCGTATACAATTTAAATTGGAAACATAAATAATTCTATACGTAAGTTATTGTTTCAATTCTCATTCAACTTTACTGCACTGTAAGTACTCGCGGGAGCTGGGTGTGAAAGAAACATTTTTTATCTTTTAATATTAAAAGTACACTTGAAAGATTTAGGTAATAGTTTGAGAACAGACTTCACTTATTTAGACATATTATTATGCCTTAGATAGTTAAGTCTTGTATATCTTGTATAACAGCTGTGCTCTGTCATGCAGAAACTGTGATCTATTACCTATGTATGAGGTTTCATAAAATTGAAAGAAAATTTTTTTGTAAGTTTCTTACTTGGTCAGTTTATAAAATTATTATAGTTCCAGTTGACTTATCGATTTCTGATGAATACCAAGATACATTCCACTTTACACTAATACAAACGGTCACATAATTAGCGATCTCTTCCAGACAAGCTATTAAGTTAATACAGTAATAAAATGGTAAGTTACTTAAAATTAAAATATTTTAATATCGCATTTCGCACACTTGGCTCCTTGGCTTCTGAATCTAGATAAATAGAACACCTTTTATAATAAAAGTAGAGCAGTGCATCAGCGTTCTCCTACTCCATAAATTAATGGAAGCAAAGGCTCAAAGAAAAATATACTGAATATTCATATCGTAAATTATGCCAACTACGCTTTAATTTTTTTAATAATGTAGAGTAGATGTGCTTTATTCTAGCTGGGGTAATGGGGTACGAGGATACGAATGAGACGATACGATTGTCTTTTATGACATTCTGTTGTTGCTGTAATTAGTTTTGTGTTACCGCTTTCTTTCTGGCAACGCATAGGTGATGCCTTTGGATACTGATATCTTATAGGCGATATGACCATTTACGATCAGTAACCTCAAAAAAACGATACTCGAATTCAGTTTCAATCGAGAGATAAGGAGTAAGATTAGATTATGTTATTATTAGATAAGATATAAGTACGCAATCAATCGTGACATTAATAATATGATCTTGATAAGTTTTGAAAAGCGTAAAGCGACCAGTAGGTACTTTAACAACTTCACCTGGCTTCAATTAGGTAAATACGGCATTGGGCACTGGTAACACAGCCACTATTGTGGATTGATGATGGATGATAGATGATTGAGGATGGTTTTTGAATAATAATAAAATGACACCAATAATGACACATAATAAAGACGTTGGAGAAATTCTTAAACTTTTTAGCAGAAGTGAATGTTATTTTTAATATTTATTAACACCTACGCTTTTTTGTAAAAATGTTTAAAATCGTCGGACTTATTTCCTAGTGGCATTATCTCGACCCTTCAAGATAATTAGAAATTATGATTTTGACGCTGGTAATTAAAATCAAATGAATGAATTATAGTTGCTACCAAGATTAATTATTATAGATCATAAACAATGGCAATGATTAGATGATAATCTACGTGTCTAAAACCTCTAATACCTTTAAGCCTATATTGCTTTTGCATTACACCTTATCACTTCCACACATGCCTGAATTATTAGCCTATATATTGCATGGGTCATAATAGCAAAACTTGAAGTAGAAGTCCAAAGAAACATTTTCCTCGGAAAGCATTTCATCCAATTTGCCGCTAATCGAAAGAGAATTGCTGTTTAGGAAATTTAAAAATGCATTATAAAATTTTGCAGCGGAATAGCTTACAAGCAGTCGCTACGGACGAATTTAGAATATCATCGACGCTCATTTATCTTACTCAGAGTATGACGGCGCGGATTTCATGCGATAGGATTTTATTCTTCACGACACTTTAAATTGCGTCGCGGAAGTTTCTGTCGTGAAAACGGCGACACTAGCGAGCGCCTTCATTTGTTTTGACTTGTACTTTTGGTTGAAAATTTGTTAGTCATCGATAAAGTAAAAATACCAAACTGCCTACCCCAGTGGTAGATAGAGTGTGACTATCCAATCGAATCTCTCGCACGGGAGTTCAATTGCCAAATTTAATATATGTCAAAAGTTGAACAAGGTTACTTTTAACATATAAGTAAAACAAAAATCAACTTTGTGTTATCAGATCTTTCTCGCGCAGAGATACGTTGCTCTATAGAATTCTATTCTGGATGAACTTTTGCCAGTAGTGGTCACACATCCAGCAACCTATGTTCGAAGTTGCTCAACTCCGTCGATAATTTAAGATCGACATAATTCGTCAGATGATCGAGAGAGAGGTGAGTCGTAAAGTACCTAATCGATTCGCAATAGTTATAAGGATAATATATGAGGTCATCAGTAATTGTGTACGCAACTGTTACATGATGAGCGTTATTTACAGCATTGTTAAACATAATAGGCCATTAACATGATTGAACTCTTCTAAGATACCTTTGTATTTATATATTGTTATTCCCTTAATCATAACTAGTGTCTAGGTTAGTGTTTACTGTAACTTTGATTAACTATTTAATAATGTATGAATGTATTGCTGTCTACCGTTACTTAATTTTTCTCGGTACAACTTAAAGGTACAAAATACATTTGATGTGATGCCGTATTTTGGATGCACGATAATCTGTATGTAATACAAGAAAATCATTTAAATTAAATTTATATGATAGTTTTGTCTACAGATTTATAAAAGCGCCAGTAAAAAGCAGCTTGTTGTGTCATAAAATTGGTCAAATCTGACTTGATGTTGTTACAAAATTCCAACTTTTTTCTTTAGCTAAAGAAGCAAATTGCTTGAAGTTATTATGAAAGGTTTAACGAGTGATATAACATTAAAATATTAAAAATATGAATAAAGTATAAAGGCTATCCATCGAGCAAGTATAGGCCAACATATCCTGCTTATAGGTGGATTAAGTGGCGCAGCATGTAGGTAGGTAGCTTACTTGTTGGTAGCATACATTGTACTATTATGTCTTTTATGTTGGTAGCGTACACATCCATTTCATACGTCGTTGGGCAATGGTCACATCCGATTAATCCTGATGGTACTCAAGAATAATTTTATTGTCTCCACAATCGTGCATAATCCTGAAGTCTCCATTTGTTTGTAGTTACCCACTTGCCTACTTAAAGCCAGCTGTGATTTTTCCATACGGTTTATGTTTGAGAGTCAGCACACGGTTAAATGGGTTTACCATTTTTTTCATTACGGGGTACGAGTACGACACGGGAAAAGGCGCGGGCCAAGCGCCAGTTTTCCATTAAAAAGTCCATCGGTTTGTCTGCTATTAACACAAATTCCCAAGTTCTAAAACTTAATTTCGTCCCTTTACATGAACAAACACTATACCATTATTAACATCCACGACCAAAGATACGTTTGTCTGTCACATAGATGTCTACTTCAGGAATCGAACCCAGGACCCCTCACTTCGCACGGTCAACCAAACGAGGTCAAACGAGTCACGAAATTTAAAAACAATTTATCTCCAATAACAAGAAGCTCTTTAACAGTGTAAGTATCATGACTAAGCTATGTTAGACAATGGTCATAAGCGTCAAAACCGACAGAGGGATTTATTTGCCAAAAAATTAATAATGCTTCAGCTATTTTTCATTCATTCAGCAATGATGAGCTAGACGCCCACAGAGTTGGAATTATTTCAGCATAATCATAAAAAATACTGGTCAAGTGCGACTCTTAATAGTAGTTTACTAATGGTTCCTTACATCTTTGCGATGTAAGATGTGGCTACATCTCAGATTAGGCTATGATTATATGAGATGCGAATCAGTAATAGCATATCAGGCTATTAGGCCGTGCTGTTTGCTGTTGCGTTACCAGTATGCGATCGAATAATAATCATTATGTTCTAATTACATTAAGGTGACGTGTAGCAATTGTCTGTTGATAAACAATTAGGGGTAATACCACACACGTCTCTTACTAAGATAACAAAGACAACGAATTCGTTCGATCATAATATAACTTCTACTTAAAGTTACGCTAGTCATTAATATAATCGTGTCTGTTTTTATGTATTTAGACTATTGGCAGTATCGTCTACGATATTTTGTAGGTACACTCACTTTCTTACCATCTAACGTGATCAATCGGTTTATAATTGACATTAATTGGCCATTATACCTATTCCAGCCCATATGTGTGCACGTACTCGTATGGTACGGGTATTTTGCACGTATCTCTAAAATGATTTATTAATCCCAAAAATAGCACTGAAGGAAAACAGTCCGTGACGAAATTAATTAATCAAATAAGAGGGAAACGATAGTACTTGATAGGTTTATTGTCATTTAATTCGTACGGCTGCCAAATTACTTCGATCAGGCTTCCAAATTCGCCTTCAAAATACCCTTTTGCGATGAGATAATGAATATTTGATACAACGATCGTATTCGATGCTTGCTCGCGGATGTTCGAATGTAATAATCTCTTTGGAGTACCTGAATTGGATGACGTCACGTCAACAGCTGTGAAAAGAGTATTTTTTATTGCGGTTTAACTTGGGAAATTAATGGATAGTTGACATGTATTTATACCTAATTGTGATCTTTCCATCGACCCATCAATGAACTAAAATAAATGTCCAAACTCATAAGATATTTTTCCGAATGCCTAGCCACTTTCTGAAAATGTTAACATACAAACATAAAACGATCCTATAAAAGTAACATTTTTATTGGATATACAGACCCCTAAAAACGAACTCAGCAGAACAAACGCTAAAAAGCTTCCTAAAATTATGAAGCTTATTTTAAAACCGTTTATGAAAACATACTTAATATATTTCACAGTTATTAAAACCTCCGTATCCAATATACAATTAGTTGGAGTCTTGTGAGCGGGCGACCGGTTTACTAAAGTAATTATTTTGGAAATCCGCCAAATAATATCGCGATCTACGAGTAGTAGAGGTGCGCGGATTTGGCGACTACGGATGTTTCGAGTATCAAATCGTTGCCGTATTCATTATTGGACCAGTCTCGGCCTGATGTTGCTGGCGGATTATTTTAATACTTTGATAGGAAAAAAATACTATTATTGTAAAAATCTGATTTGGTTTTATTATGTCGGCTGATGTTGAGAACGAGTTAGAAAGCGGGTTGATTGTTTTATCTTGGCAGGTAACGCCGAAGCCGAATAGTGACTGTAATAGAAAGACGGCTTGTTCTATTTTTTTAAATACATTTACAATTGCTAAGTCAGTAAAGGCATGATACTATTCCGGTAAAGAAAAAAGAAGGAAAGAATGTATTGGCGCTCAAGTTCCCATTTGAAACACTACATGTTGTTTGACGGTTGACTCTAGTAAAAGGGTGGTAACTAACCAGACAGGCTTACGGATCACAATAGCAGTAAAAGCAACAAGATAAATATAAAAGAAATGAAGCGTTTTAAATGAATTTTAATCGTATTACGGCATTCTGCAAATACAATACCTGTACAATACATAAGGGTACTCGGCAGAACATGGACAGAATCTCTTCCATAAAACATGAGTAGCTCCCAAGTCCCAACATACTCGAGTCCCGTTCAGGCAAGGGCTCACCCTCCTAAACATTACATGGTGGTTCCTGACTAGAGAACCGTGCACATGTGCCTCGGGACAATTTATATAAGAACTTTTATAATACTTGAGCCTGATAGAAACAAAACTGACTAATCAATACCCAGTCCAAATTATTGGAGGCTGGACAGCTGAAATTTTTCATTAATTTTTCGGAATTCTTACGAGATATTGTCAGGTACTATCGATATAAATTAAAATTCTTGAGTACTCGTTGCATTAAAAATACATTTATCATTCAATTCATGTTACCTAGTGTGAAATCTATAATAATATATAATGTCTGTAATATAATATGTACACGTAAGCTAAAAGTATTCGATACCTTGAAGCAGTATAAAGATGTAAAACACAAGTGCGCTACGGGTCTTAGCACGACGCAGCAATATTTTCACTAAATCGTCCAAGAAAACAATACACCCATGGGCCTTTACGATAATTCGCAGCCCTGAGGAGTTGTGACGTATTTGTTGGGGGTGAGCAGTAAACCGCCTTTGTTTTACGACGGGTTACTAAGGAAAATATGATGGACGTTCTACTTTGTGGAGACTGTTGTTAGCAAAATTTTATTAATACGGAAGACAAAGAAACGTCGACACACAACAAATACAAGTAACAACCAAACTCCTTGAATGTCACAATTAATTGGTAAGAAATCAAAACAGAATGCTTTTTGAAAATGTTATAGGCCCAAACATCAATGTTACCAATTTGTAAGACTTTGTAGCAGCTTGCTCTGTTGCTCCAAAAGCATTAGCAATTGAAAACCACTTAAAGGTTTCTATTATATTATAAACTAGGAAATCGCCCTCGATTCGCTTCGGAAAAAATAGTAAAAAAATATAGCCCATGTCACCCGGGGATAGTGTAGCTTCCCAACAGTGCAAGAATTTTTCAAATCGGTTCGGTAGTTTCGGAGCCTATTCAATGCAAACAATCAAATCTTTCCTCTTTATTATTAGTATAGATAAATAACTTTACAATCAAAGATTTCTATGGTGTATTTTCATCCATAATGCTTAGTAGTAATGCTGTCAATGTGTGGGTTTTGTGTTTGTACAGATTCTAATTCCAATAGTCACATGATTTAAAAATTTATAATCGTATTCGAAGCCGGATCTCTATTTTGGAAAACCAATTTTATATAACTAAGTTGTCATTCCTACACGATTATTAGCAACCTTCGTAAATTACACCGTCATATATTAAATAGCCCCTAAAATCATTTCTCGATGCGGGTATTAATTTGTGCCTTCTTAATAACTGTAATTTCTCTAATAACTAGCGAGATCAGAACTCAGGTTCCGCTCACTTTCTCCCCCGAGTCGTAACATTTTGATTACGTATCGGGAGGAGAGGTGGGTCAAGATATAATGGCGTGAGAATGTACTAGAGTCGTAGTTACCACCTGCGTTTGCCCAAGTTTGGAACGCATAACTTTGCCCAAGTCTTCGGCGGAGAGCTGGTTTCCATTACACTATTGAGATATATTTTTTATCATGATAGGTAAGAGGTCAATGATGCACTGTGGCGTTATAACTGACCAATTCTGAAAGTAAATATAAAAATATTTCAAATGACATTTTATGACAATTCAAATAAACTGACGACATATGGTCGTAGCGCACATATCAACTCGGAAAGGGATCGGCACCGGATCGCCTCGCCGTCAACCTAACGTAAGCTCGGCTACGGCTAGGCGACGCCGCGCTTACGGCTAGGCGACGCCGCGCTTACGGCTCGCCGGCCGCTGGTTGACGGCTCGAATGACAGCAGTTCGCCGACGCAGCGGTAGCCGCGGCGCAGCGGCGCGGGGCGTGCACTAGGAAACGGAAAGTCGAAGGATAGCGTACGGTGAGACGTAAGCGCGGGTACGGCAAGTCGTCCACGCACCGTACCGCGGTTCGTGAGCTTGTCTCGAGGCGAGGCGATTACGTTACGAATCCGATAAGTGTGCTTTACAGTAGGGAGTTTCATACAAAGAATACTGACATGCAAGAGTTGATACGTTTACGTTCCGTTTACGAGTTGATATGTGTGCTATGACCATCATGCGGAAATAGATAGTAAGTTATCGTCGCTCATGGATATTCATAATATCAAAGACATCATTTTCGTTCCAGCAGTAAACGCATTTTTAACTTGCTCTGACAATTAGAATTAAAGGTGACGGTACTTAATACAGTAATAATAACAAACAAACCTGGCGCTATGGTGTCGTACATTGTCTAGGGTCCAACTCAATCTATCAATCAACTTATAGAATCCTCCTCGATCTTGTTTTATTTATTCTCACATTTTCTTGGACGTCAACGCGTCGGTGATGCTTTCGTTGACACTGATTTCCATATACTATGATGGCTACATGATGGCTATTTATCATCAGGTATAACGTCATCTACTTAATAGCTTAGTTTAAAAACGTAATATAATCTTTTAAATATTATTGTCATTAGAACAAAAGCATTGAGTAAAATTTCAACTCTTTAGGATAAGAGGAAGCAAGTTTAATTAAGCTTGCAAGATTTCACTTTCAAACAGGATAAGCTAAATATAAAAGCGTTTAAAAAAGAACCATGAACATCCTACAATAATCCTCGTCTATCGTCAGTATACAATGGAAACAACCCCAATTCCGGGCGTAGAGGCGAGGCCGTAGACACCTCGACAGTGTCAGGGCAAGTTCCGCACTGCATTAACCTGAACTAGCCAAGTTCATTGGCGTGTTTGACAAATTATGTAGCAAACTCGCTGATGAAATTATATTGTATTAAATTTTGCTGCGTTTGCTGCTGACTTTGTCTATAAATCAGGTCATCCCTTTTCAGAGTCATGTTAGTAAGCTGCTATACAAATTAAACTAGCTATGATTCTTGGTTCCTCTTTACTTTTTGGACTGCGGATCGTAAATGCCTTTTCTACATGTGTAGGTAGTTAGGTACTTCTGTGAACACATCATCAGTTCTATCACTAAAGCCTTCTTTCTTATTAGGCTCGTTATCAAGTCACGATAGACTATTGGCATAAAAATTCGTGTAACTCCAACGGCATGAGTTGCTTTAATAGTTTTTAGTGCAACAGTGGTGTTTTCAGCAAACATCTGAAAACATCATTGTTCAAAATAAGACTATAGTGATACAAAATGTAGTGGGCACGTTTGAAGTTTGGGTTTGCCCTAAAAAGGTGAAGTCGCTTGACGCTATGACGCTTGATTGTTTAAATTTAAACGTGTGCCTGTAGCAAAATGAAACATTTTGTGACGTCTTCTCTCTCTTCATCTCATCTTTTGTCACATTCTCATGTAATCTACATGAATCGACAAAAAAATGTGAGTTTACCTGAGTCTTTTAAAATTATTTTCAATCAAAAACATTATTCAGTCTTGCTCAGAAAGTCGTAATTAAAGCATTTTAACAATCCGTGAAATCTCTTATTGAAATCCCCATGTATTTTGACTCTCGGTCTATAGCGGAACTACTCGTTCCGCGAAATAAAAAGTTCCAATCGTCACCACTGGGGATGAATGAAATTTTTTTTCTCACTCGTACCCGTGGGGACGACAGGGTGGGGACGTCCGAAAATGAACCAGTTAAATCCGACAACTAATTTAGTACATAAATAAAGACTATAATTTTTTTAAAAGAATATACCAATTTCATATCAAGGTATGTTTCTACACGTGTATTGTTAAGTCGAATAAATGGCATTTTTATATATGCAGTGAGATTGATATGATATTTCATGCGAGGGCGTAAGTAACTTTGCAACTGTTATCTTATTATGACGGAGCGGTCCAACTTCTCATCAAGTGGTGACGGCTAACTAGCTGTGGAGATCAAAGTTTAACTTCGTTCGGTCATGTCTTTGTTAGTCACGACGGAGTACAGTGTCAATTAGCAGGCTTTTTTAACTGACGACCAAGAAATCAAAGGATTAAAATTGGTATTTCTCGGAATAAAATTGGTATTTATAAGATGGCAATTTTGATATAAATGTTTAGTGATGATTTTAGTGGTATTTTCTTTGAAGTCAGTTATTTCTTTCATATGTATATCTTTTCATATGTTACATACATCAGGGTGTAAAGGACTCGCTGTATCTTTAAGTCTGAGCTAACATTCTCTGCTCGTGACTAGCTATACGGAGCCAGGTCTTATTGAAAGGTTTATATATTGTATTTAAACTACAATAAGGGTATAAAGGCTCGATCCATAAGTTCAAGCTTTTCGTGCTTGTAAGTAATGATAAGAAACGTATTGTTAAAATGCCTATACCTATGAAATATAGGATACAAAATCCTATAATTATTGCTGGTAAATTCTGCAAAGGTAACTTAAGGAGAAGTCAAAGAAAACACTATAGCTTAGCCACGAAACGAACAGACAAGTTTAGCTCCATAAAGCCCTGAGAGAAGCAAATAATTATTGCAAAGGTTGGTTGCGACAACACATACAGGCTTCAGCTCTCAGAGCGCTCATTAAGAGTTCGTTAGTTTGACTAATTACGGCGCAGGGTGGTGCCGCCATTAGTTCAGCAAACTGGTTGCTCTATTTGTGGGTAGGTTGTAGTGTATGTGTGATCTATCTTTATACTTGATACCTGTGGGTAACGGTATACAAGTCTCACACGGTAGATGTACTATTGCACCTAATCGGTACATTGTTGCACCTATGGGTCTATGCCACTAGTTCCATTGAGTTGTCCCATGATAGGATGTCTGGTATAGCTGTTATTTTGGTTCACTAATCCCATGAGTCCATTTCAATTTGAAGCATTTTTCTACAACATCACATGGTGGGGTCTTTAACACACACATCTTAAGTTGGTTCAACACAACTATAGTCTGCTTGTTTTTTCGTGTAAAACAAATACAATATTTTAAAAACTTTGATTAGTTAGGAGTCCCAGGTTCGATTGCCAGCCGCGGTGATAGCTGTTTTTTTCGAGTCGTTTTTGTGATGGACCAATGATCACGCTTCCCGTAACACACGGAATTATGGGACATGGGTAAGAGTTTGCGAACGTTTATTTTATTGATTGCTACGGCGAAACAACCGCAAGAGTTGTAACCGAAAGAGTACTTATAATATAAACTTTCTCCATGCAGTTATATTCTAAATCTAAACTAGAGGATTTTCACTGCAGCTCATTACCCCTTAGACAAGCGTTAGCGTGAATGAACAGACTTTAAAGATACCTTTACAGAACCCCAGTCCCGGGCGAGGTAAGCCGTGTCGCTCTGATGTCGCTGCCAGTCAATAACTTCAAACGGACTCCCTTCTTTGCGCCAAACACCGTGAAATTGACTCGTTCGCTTGATGTGTATTGTAAAAGAACAGTTTGTCGTGTGTGATAAAATGTGTATTGTGCACATAGTATACACACGCTAACGTTCATAGACGGCTTCAAGTATATAAGTGATTTAATCAGTTTGTGACTTAAAAATGCTGTTTAGACGAATGTCAATTCTCAACACCCGATGACCCGTGTGACGTAATGATTACTATGACAGACCGCCCCGTATCCAATCCTGGGTTCGTTTCTCAGTGAGGCGAAAATTTGAATGATGAGTTTACATTTCTATTCTCGGTCTGGCTGTTCTTGTCTCTGTGTGTTATTCATGGCACCCACGGCACAGGGAATCTTAGTATGAGGCTATGAGTGTATAGCATTATAAAAAATATCTCTGCAATATTTGTGGCGCTGACTTTGGTGTTACTGATGTCCATAGGAGAAGGTGTCTGCTTACCATAAAGTGTTCATCTGCTCCTTTGTTGACTATACACATACAAAAATATCTTTAATTTGTCACAGCGTCACTGAAATAGCTTCTAACTCCTACTCCGCGTTACTCACGGTTAACTGCACCGATTACCTTCAGTGTCAAAATCAATCAATCAAATCAAATTCATTTATTTCCTCAATAACTTTCCTCGGCTTTGAGTGACTTGATAGGTTACAGAAAACCCTGTAGACAATGGAGGCCATACACGATCAAGTGTTACTTGTCAAATTTGCAGTTTAATTTGACGCGGCATCCAGTGTACATGAGATAGCTATATGGTCAGATAGCTAAGCCGTGGTCATACACGATCAAGTTTACTGGATGCCGCGTCAAGCCCGCTGCAAACTTGATAAGTACCTATACTTGATCATGTATGGTCAGCATAAATGACACTACTTACTTCACTACTAATGACACTGCTTCCCATATTAAACCCGTCAATTCTAGACCACAACAAACGTTAACGTGATATCCAAATATTTGTTCTTTCATTACAATAATGATCGCTTACCAACAGTTATCTGTGGTATGTTCCTTTGTACAATTTAGCTGCCTGCCTGGCTTCAACACATTGATGACACACTACTGTACACGGGTCTCTTGAGGAGGCCTAGCCATACTCCACCACGCTGCTCCAGTGCGGATTGGTGGAAGTGTTAGTTGCCAACCCAAGTGTTGGACTTTTCATGCTGTCCAAGGGCCTTCGACATGGCTGACTGTTATCTTATGATGATTACCATAACATCTAATAATTCAGCTATCTAATTAAAAATTTGCCTGTAAAAACCGTCATGTGATGTACAAACTGGAACTTAAGGATAACAGTTAATTTTAACTTTAAGGAAAACCTTTCTCCGGTTTGAGTGATGTGAAAATCACTCTAATCGACCGGTCGCCCGAAACGCCCTAATTTCCTCGAGACCTCTTCAAAGGGCCTTCAATAGGAAAAATAAAAATAAAATCGTATTACAGGATACAATATTATTGGAAACGACCGGTTAATTATCTTTTTGTATCTTCGAACGTGTGTTTGATGTAGAAACGTCCGATCTTTGGAGGTTGCCGCGCCGTGAAATTGGCTGGCCGATTGTCTGATTGGGTCTTTGGCCGGAATTACTTCTTTTGATTGAAAATACGGTAGGATGCTTCTGCTTTTCTTACCTCATCGAATTTTTTTATCAACTACGCGCACGAATGCCGGCGTTTAATCAGCGCGAGCTCTATCATTTTCTGTCATTTTTTTGCTGACGTTATCTGTAATGGAACTTGGTAACGTAATCATAATTATTGCTCGTTTATTCTGTAATGTTCGTTGTCTTTTATGCCCAGCAGGAAAGAAAGAGTAGGAAAGAAAAATCTGGCTCTCAAGTCCCCAACCGCAACACGACGAGATGTTTGGCAGCTGGCTCAAACAAGAGGTAGGTAGTAAGTGATACCCACCTACACAATTATATTAATAACAAAGATTTTTTTTTTTAATTTATTTATTTACCAACAAACATAACTCGTTTATAATCATACCCGCCAAACCGTTGAAACAGTTTGTAGGCGGAGACTGAACGCTCTTAACATTACAATAGTGAGTAGTAGGTAGTACATACTTGTTTGCTAACTCTTATAATCTTATTAATTCTGTTTACTAATAAATTCATATACTATTATATACATGTTACATATATATATATATATATATATTTAATTAAGAAATGCAAATAAACATATCTATACTATAATAAAACTCAAAGTGTCTGTTTGTCTGTCCGGGCATCACATAAAAACACTTGAACGGAATTCGATGAAACAAATGGGTTTTAATGATTTTCAACTGTTACGGCGCTAGATTCACGAACATTCATGTCTAACTCGAGAACAGAATAATTTTTTCACATAAAATGAGATAATACAACCAAATTCAAATTAAAACTCCTGAAAACATTTTCTGCTACGTAAATAATTATATAACTCATTTTTGGTAAAATGTCCTTTACGACCAATGAAAGGAGATTGCCCAAGTGACTATGGAACTCAGTATCGCTATCAAATCTGTTGTGCCATAATGTAATTGAGCTTAATTTTTACTATGTTTTTAGTACTTTTAATTACATATAAAAATATTTATAATTCTCGGCATTCAACAGCAATATGGTAATGAAGAACCACTAAAATTATAATTTACGAAATTGTAGACAACTGTAGATAAATAATCTGTTAAAATCAGCACCTTATCCCGCGAAAAGATAATAAATCATGCAAAATAATAACTGCATGAGAAACAATGTTTAAACATCTCATAAACCGCATCATTATTACTTACCGGTGTAGGTGAAGTCCAAGACGCTAATGTATTGTAGGTTTCATCATTAAGTTCTCTCAACGACTGCCAGCGCAAATATTGCAGTCAGAGGGAACAATTAATACAACGAAGAGATGGATTTTCCATAAACACTTAATTAGTTTTCATTTGAAATAAACACGATAACTTAAAATGGAGTATTTTATCTCACGATCTCGTCTTAAGGTGGTCAAATAGGTATTAACACAATAACTTAACTAATGGAGTCTCTTGTCTTGTTATCACTTTGACTTTCATTTATTATCATTTATTTATTGAATTCAAAAGTTCAAAACAAACTGTCGGAAACTTCACACAATAATTATTATTTTTCAGGTAGATTAGGAATGTCAAACTGAGATTGACTTATCGAAGAATCGATTAAGCATGTTGATCTGGAATCGATTAATCGATCGACAGATCGATCTTGAACGCTATATCGTTTCGATGAATTCTCTTAAATCGGACTGTTTTAAGAATCTAGCGACTACAACCCTAAATTGGTTGCAGTATTAGTTTATTTTAATTGTTTGCTATTTTCTGACGCCAAAATAATCGGTCATACTTGGTAGATAATTTGAAAGAATTAACTAAATATTTATGAATGCATACATAAGATCAAAGATAGCGTTACTTAAAAAAGTCTCTTACAAGGCATGTTTAAAAATGTCGTCATTAATCGAAAAACGATCCTTTAATACTTGATTTAATAGAGAATCGATTCGTTCAACTTGGACATCGATTTATTTTAAAGTGAATCATAATTTACATACATAATCGAATCTCACCTAAACCTATCGATTCCTTGATCCATCAATAATCATATTTTTGTAATGGCAGTTGGTAAAGATGGCGACAAAATAAATAATCAAGATGACGACTTTTATTTTGGTCAGTTTTTATACGGAGAATTTGTTATTTCGTAATAGTTACAAAAATTGTTTTAATTAATAATAGGAATTACTGATTTCATGAAGTAGTGACACAACTTAGATTTAGCGATACTGTCCGTGGGCATTCTCCTTTCCGGTGTTGATTTGCTTTGGTCGGGAATCAAACCCAAGAGTCTTTGCTCGGCTGGAAGGCATTTTTAACTGAACTACAGGATAAAAATTACAGTAACAAGTCGACTGTCCCAAAAAAAGTAAATAAAAGGCGCCTTCCTCCAGGGTCGAGGTATTTTAATAGGATTAAAAAAAGCTATTTTAAAATATGAACGTTTTATGGTCGTAGCACACATATCAACTCGTAAACGGAACGTAAACGTATCAACTCTTACATGTCAGTATTCTTTGTATGAAACTCCCTACTGTAAAGCACACTTATCGGATTCGTAACGTAATCGCCTCGCCTCGAGACAAGCTCACGAACCGCGCCGACGCAGCGGTGCACGAGGCTACCGCTGCGTCGGCGAACTGCTGTTATTCGAGCCGTAAGCGCGGCGTCGCCTAACCGTAGCCGAGTCGATTTGGAGCTGTTGGTCGGTTGGTAACGCGCTTACGTTAGGTTGACGGCGAGGCGATCCGGAGACGATCCTTTTCCGAGTTGATATGTGCGCTACGACCATTATTTGACAGCGCAATTTGTAATAAATTTTGGTGGTCATAAGACCTACTTTATGGACTAAAACTATGTATTTACAATAAAATTAAAAACAACACGAGAAATAAGAATGGGTCCATAAACTATTGCATATTATAAGTAAAATTAATCACTTGATATTATTTAAGCTATGACTAAATAATCTCGCAAAGAAATAATGTATGCTGTTTTACATTTTAACTGACAGCCTGTCTTTTTGAACTGCGAATAACAGACTAAAAGGTTATTAATATTAAGTATGTCGTCTATTTTTACATAATCATCTCCGTAGTAGGCTATGTGAGGTAGTACTATCTAGGTACTAACACGAGTATCTCAACAACATCACGCTCTAAATCGTCAGTCACCTACAAATCCGGACGGACTGTCAACAGCAGAAATTCCGTAAAAATCTCAAATATCAATTCACAGCCGAGGCCGGCAGTACCCCAGCCAATCCCGCCTGTATCCAATCGGACATTGATACGGTATAGACAAAATGAATTTAGATTTGGGATCCGTACAGCCTCTCTCACTCGCCACTAATCCTGGGGAGCAGCTTGACACACTAGTTAGAACTTTTTCAGTCGTTTCCACAATTTCACTTGTCCCATTTTTAGGTCCGCTTTGTTTGTTTTCCACGCAGTTGGTACACAATTTGCCGTGGTACTTCGGCTCAATAATCTCCACTTCATCTTTCGGATCTGTATTACGTTTTCCAGTTTCAATTACGTCTTTATCCACGTTATTTTGCACTTTTATGTCTACTTTACTCAGCTCTGTATCGTAACTTCTTGTGTTATCAGGACGGCTGTGAAATTGGTCATAGACGAGTGTTTTGTATAGATGCATCATCTGACTGATACAATTTGTAAGGAATTTGTTATTTGTTCCAATGTTCGCCTGTTCATTCTCTGGCACTGTGTGGAAAGAGAAGACTTTTATGCGATTAATAAGTGCATCTGCCAAAATCTGGTTCCACGTTGCTGTCTTCGTCTCTTTAGGGTCGTCGCGTTCAAAGCTGTGTAATTTCCTCAAAGAAATTCTTTCTCCCGTCTCCTTAGAAGGTGCTCTTATATTTCCCACGTGGAAGCCATCCGTTTCGCCCGTAATGATTATTAGAACACAAAGAAGAGCGATATTCATTTTACCAAATTCCGCGCCGCACAAAGGAACTAACTGAACTCTGTTAGATAAAGTACGCAGTAACTACGTACAGTCGAGTAGAAAAGTGTGTTTTCTGTTTTTTTTATTAACTAAGTCCAACGTATTTTATTACATTAAACCTTGTTTTTCAACGTATTTGAATGTTTTAAAATTTTCTTTATTTTGTTTTATATTTAAGTTTGTTGTTATACATTAAATTTTTAATACTTAATTTACATCAATTAAAAGAAGTTTGTAAGTAACTAACTTACAAACTAGTTAGAAACAGAGTTACTAATGACGCAGGAAACGTAATGCATATTTAACAATTCTTAAAAATAGTAATACAGGGCAGGTTTAAATAAAACAATATACCTAAATGATAACATACTTCAATCAAAAGGTGCAAATTTGCAAGACTATGAAAATTATATTTTTAAATATTTCAGCTACCTACACACACTAGTATTTTAAAAAGCAAACATAAATTTAAGTGGCTTGGTCTATCCCAAGCCACACAATTAAAAGTATAAAACCCTGAAATTGGCAAAGACGCAAAGCTAAAATCTTGTGTAATGAAAGCTAAGTTATGAGACGCCGTCCGCTTTAAAAGTAGCGGTCTTTAACCCGCTCGCTTAATAAGCAATTTGGCATACAAGGTTACGTCACTGCAATGAAGATTAGATAAAAAAGATGGCGGCCCTCCAAGCTTGGCGAGGTGTTTGGCGCGCACCGCCATAATATGTGCTCACGCGGTATTATACGATCTCAGCTAAACCTTGCCAAGTTCTTACGACCCGATTAGCTGCTATTTTATTTTTCAGTTCGTCTGCTTTAGTATTGCAATGCTTCAGAGCAATGAGTGCAATGGATTTGTGAGTGATATAGGTACATAGCTCTCGTGTATTTTTGCAGTTTGTACTTACATATATTTTGGTCTTTTTTTGGTGAACTTCTTTGTTGCATAGTCATGAAATATTAAAGCACATAAAATAATATAGAAGGCAAAAACTGCATAAAAAAGGAGCATATTCAATTTATGTCATGGGACCAACTATACTAGTTTTCAGTATGGACATGTTTCTTGAAGTTGTAACAAATGATTTAATTGACAGAACAAATTATTTTTATGTAATCAATGGAAATCTACTAATAGTCTCCATAATCACTTTTACGCCGGACAGTACAAGATAGTGACGCGATAATTCAGATAGTAAGAAATAAAGTAAACATTGGCGGAGTGACGTCCGGAATGCAGCCATTGTGGTGAAAACAATCGTTATCGTTTTTATGAGTAATGAAATTGTGACAAGGACGCCATTATATTGATTTACGAAACTTGATTTTTTTAATAGCGTGTGCTGTAAGTACATCATAATTTATTTATTTATTTATTCTTTATTGTCACCTTAATACTAAGGGGTACAATGGGCGGACTTAATGCCTCATGGCATTCTCTACCAGTCAACCCTGGGAGCTGGTGAGAAGATGTAGTAGGTGCAAACAATGCCAGATTTGAGATTCCACTATATTACAATAAACAATATAATATAATTATTAATTTGTAAATGCTGAGTATTTTAAATACAAGTATGAACGTAATGTTTTGATCCTACCAGTGTTTCAGAAAGATGCTTTATAGTGGTTTATCTAAGAGGAGAAGAAAGGTGATAGAAGATTCTGTTCAGTATAGTGATCCTGGGTTCGACTCCCAGGGTGGTAGAAATCTGAATGTTGATTTTAAACTGTTTTGGGTTTAGATGTGTGTTTTTGTTTTTGCGTATTATCAATGGTATCCACGTCACAGAGAATAATACTATTGTGTGGCTATGAGTGTGTGGCGTTATTTATCTATACTAATAATATTATAAAGAGGAAAGATTTGATTGTTTGCATTGAATAGGCTCCGAAACTACCGAACCGATTTGAAAAATTCTTTCACTGTTGGGAAGCTACACAACCCCCGGGTGACATAAGCTATATTAATTTTTTTTTACTATTTTTCCCGAAACGAAGCGAGGGCGATTTCCTAGTTTAATATAAAGTAAACTAAAACAAACTTCTTTCGCCACAGCCACAGTTACGATACAATATTTATCACAGACTCAATAATAAAGGCATAAAAAGGAAATATTTTCGGGGGCGACCCGGTCGAGGACTCAAAGGATGTTGGAGGCGCAACCCAGAGCCGTGAAATTGGATTGATAGCACGTATTGAGCATTACGTGCTCATTTCAATACTAATATCGATACGATGTGGTACATGGCTATAGTTCGTTTCACATGTTTGCACTTCGCTATTAAGTTGGAAGCATTAAAGTCAGTGTATCCAAATTAATAATGTTATAATTTTCATCTCGATATAATATATTATACGTAATTTTGTTATTACCATTAATAAATGTGCTAATAACTACGCTAATATTTAAAACATTTCAATCCTACCAATGTAATAGTGAAGCGTAAACTTATGTGAAACGCTATCTACCTTTATACTCACTACTGTATTTGCTTTGACTTCCACAGTCCGCACATTACTTAAAAGCGTAGTTCGACGCTATTCAGTTTGCAAGTTATAACTTTAGATTTCTTTACAAACTTTAATAACGCCACAATAGACATAATAGTACATGTAACGCTAATTCTTGTTGTCAATGTATTGAATTGTGAGATATTAGGCGGAAAATAGGCTATACAGCCACAAAATCGTCTAAGTCACTGCTACTCATTGGTATCTGTAACAAAATCACACAGGCACGTCGCGATCAATTTTACCAAATGCTAATAAGTAAAAGCATTTTTGAAGTTATACTTCTTTTGGCGCGATGGAGAAAAATGATGAGAGTGAATTTTTACGATGCGCGCGCATACCGACACCTAAATTCTACATCGTGAAGTTAGCTAAATTCTACATTGTGAAGTTAGTTCTAGGTGGCATGGTATCGTAATAGTTCTCGTAATAGAACATAGATGGTGTTTTTACAAGTATGTAGATACAAAATTAATCACAGATGGCGCTTAACACATATAGTTTGGCTATAGAGATTCGTAAATTATATTATTTCAAAATATTAATTAATTTTTATTTTTAATATTGCTGTTTTTGAATATTGTATTTTGAACAATGGTTGTTTAATATTGTTTTTTGAATTTTTTTTCATGCCAAAGTATAACTTCTCACGCGCGTACATAAGTACACGTTTATGTTATTTTTGTGAAATATTCGGTTATACTATATGCTATGAAAATGCCTTTTGTCAAATTTCATGATAGGGTCTAGGTTAACGGGAAGTGCCAATATAACTAAAAAAATGAGACATAAACGGCCATATCTTTTGATTAAGTTGACTTAGCAGCTTGATTTTTTTGCAGCTCTAAGGGATTGCAGACTTGAAAATTGGATATTAATTTCAACTTGATACCTCTACGCGATCCCGAGAAAAAGAGGGTTGACCGGTACACCGACAGACACTGGCTGACAACAAAATGATCCTGTAAGGGACCCTTTTGAAGTACGAAATAAGTATGATACGACAATCGTTGTAACTATGTGGAATTCCTAAATTTTGCCATACAATAATTTGTCGTGTAGCGTGGTGGTATATGCTTCTGGTCATTTACCTTTTGGTACTTACTACTTGGTGTGTTTATGGCCATTGAAATAAAGGTTATCTATTCTATTCTACGAGTACTTTTAGTACTTGTCTGTAGTAAGTAACTAATGGTACGTAACTTAGTTTTCTTTTACAGTGTTTACAATTGATCTGGAAATGATTTGAGCAATTTGTACTCTGCGGTTAAGTTTACCTATTTAATCATGACGTCCTGTAATCAGGTTGCTGATAATTAAATTCTAAAATTCAATAAATTTACTTACGTCAGAAAATATTGATATAAAAGTAGTGTGAGAATGAAAATTCAAATCAAATAGATTCTATTATATGCGGGTTCTGGCTGAAAAGAGAAATATTATTTGTATAAAATAAAACACACTGGCAACAGCATTGATAATATAAAAATAATCCAGTGCCAATTCGAAATAAGAAAAACGAATGCTCCAAATTCAAATCTGTTCGCGAGTAGCTCCCATAAAACATTGGCAGCGGACATTCTAGAACATGTGTATTCTGTACGTGCTTCTATGCTTAGTAGGACGCTTATCCGGATTTAGATCTTATCAGACAGCAAAACGGTATATTTTACAATGTGCTGAGTTATCTGCAAATGCTCCTGAAAGTTGATCAATTCACCGTATATCCGTACGCAGTCGAAAATATATGTCGCGTCGTAAGGTAAATAAAACATTATTTACGACAAGTCCGAAGTTTTATATATTTATCCGAAGTTGTTTTTACAATATTGTAGATAAGATAAATTTGTAGATACTTAGTAGTCCACTACTCATGCAATAATTTGGGTACACGTGACCATTGAATTAAAGGTAATTATTACTAGTACACTGATATAATAGTTCAATGTGACCATTGAAGTATAATGTCATAGAAAAGACATCACGAATAAAATGTGTGTCCCGCCCGGGTAGTTCAATTTTCAAAATTGAGGCCCGGTTCTCCTTTCAAAATCGAACGAATCCATTGTAGATTGAAGCCACGTGGCGCCAATGCATTGGGACATACATGGTGTCGGTTCTATACGCTAGTAATAATACTTCAATGAATGTGACTAATGATTTCAAAATGAATGGTAAACCGGTCCCAAAGACTTCTTGTATTGTACTAGACCGTTTGTTCTTTACTAAAAACTTGCGCACCAGTCCTTCGTGGTAACTTGCCTGCGTCGGTATTCCCGCCTGCCTATGACGTGGATGTCTTCAAGAAAAGAGTGAATAGGCTTTTACTAAGTTAATGTACTCACCACTCTGGACCACATCTCCACTTACCATCAGGTGGGATTGTGGTCAAGTATTATCGTATTTGTGTAAAAACATCCTACTAATATTTTAAATGTGAAAGTTATGGATCTTTCATGCATAACCTACTGAATGGATTTTCATGTCATTAGCACATTATGGTCTACATGATCTACAATTCTAAAGTGACATGGCTTCAACCCATTAATGGCCCACTACTGGACACGGGTCTCTCCTCTTGAGGAGACCTAGAGCATACTCCACCACGCTGCTCCAGTGCGGATTGGTGGTGTTAGTGGCCAACCCGAGTGTTCGTTTTCAAACCGTCCGAGGGCCTCCGACATGGATTAACGACTGTTATCTTATGATAACAACCGGGACCGACGGCTTCACGTGCCCTCCAAGGCATTATTTTCCATGCTTAACACTCAAGAATTTTTTGCCACTAGCGGTCACCCATCCAACTACCGACCGCGCCCGCTGTTGCTTAACTTTGTCGATCAATTAGGATCACTTAGGAAGTATTATTTTCCTTTCAATTAAAAAAGAAACCAAATCGACAAAAGGAGTTCTGAGGAAACAATCATTAAAAATAATACACTTGTTTGAGAACCAACTACTTTTTTAGTCTTTATAAACCAAGGATCTTAAAACGTGGCATGCGGGATTCTTAACAAAAACAAAAACGAACGAAAAATCGGCATTCAAACATTGGCTATCGCTGAATTACTACAAAATTCCAATACAAATATCATTATAAAATTCCACTTACCACGGGAGAATAACTCGAGGAGCTATAACATAGAAAATGCACCGACCGATTCAATTTGTGCGACCTTTTATTTCACTTCCTTAGGGCTGCGAGTAATTCCATTTGAACTCCTTTTAGATTAAAGTTGCGGATTGGGAAATGCAATTGATTCGGTGATTGTATTGGCGGTCGTTCGATAATGCTAGAGAATAAAATTGACATTTAATACATTTTTAAAAACATGACAGTTTTTGTCAGCCCCCTGATAGACACCCCTTAATGCGATGTGAGGTTCACGATTCATCTGGGCACACTTTATGGCACGGATTTCTTTTCGGGTCGTTCTTTGGCTTTTTGGTCACGAGTCATATGGCGTCGTGGGGCAAGTGCACGCGGTGTTTACACTCGCTCGTGTCTGTAGTTCGAGATAACCACGTATGAGCCGATGACGCGAATATAAATGACCTATTATGGTTGTTCACAAATTACATAAGGTGTGTGAAATATGACAATCTGCACGATATTATTATGGCAAAACTTTGGTTAATGCTGTTTGCTGTGAGTTCGTTTGCTGATGCGTTTCAATTTAGTCCTCTTTATTGATAGTCGTAGCCATGACACAGTTTCTACAATAGTTAAAAGTTTTCTGTCAAAAGCAGCCACTGCGGAAATTGGCGCTGTTGCCAGGTAGCTGAGCGATCCGGATGTATACAAAATTCGGTTTAAATCTGTATTTGTAGGCGAGTTTTAGTGAGTGACGCTTCACTTGTGCATTTGAATGCAAATCAATGTAGGAATATTTTATATCTTTCTTTATCTTCTCTCTTTGTTGGCCGGTAACATATCAGACGCCTTTGGTGTTGCTGATGTCCATGGACGACGAAAAACTTTCCATCAGGTGAATCGTCAGTTCGATTGAAGGCTATTTCCATAAAAATAACTTCTTACTTCAAAATTTAAGACTTGTATAGTTTTCTGTACATGATGAATACACCCAATTTATTTAACTATGTTGTACTAACGAATGAATTAGTTACTTTAATTTATTATTTCCATAGCCCTGTCTGACTAGCTATCACCGTTTTGCTTGAATCAACCGCCAAACGACTCGTTGTGTTCCGACTAAGGGCTTGAGAGCCAGTTATTTCTTACTTTTCTCTTATTTATTGGCCGGCAAATCATTAGTGATGCCTTTATTTTAACTGATATCTGTGGCAACCGCTTACCACCAAGAATATAGTAAAGTAAGCTCTAAACTAGCATTTGTAATACCTTATAAATTCTGTTTCGACATACAGAACCCGAAAATAAATGGGTGCCTACCCCACTAAGTTTAAAACGTTGCCAATTTAGATCCCTGAAGGGCGCCACTTGCGAAGGACACCAGTAAAACTATTTTTCGCCGACCAGTCATCACTAAATGTTTTCGAGGCGTCATTAGTCAAAATAACTGATAGTCATGGTAATTAGTAAGCCCTAAATGGGGAAGTCGGCTCCAACTTGAAAAGTTCTTGCTACTGATAATTAATAATGAATCAAATAATTTATGTTGGTTTGTCGAAAACTTAAAAAATTGCCTAAATGTGAAAGTTTTTGCTTAAATAAGTAGGTATACAAAGTTTAAGTGTAGGAAAAGAAACCTAGACGTTTAAAAATACATTTGTTTATTACCACATAAAAAAGATAAAATTGATATTAAATACAAAGTACCTATTGCTAAATTGGGATTGATATTTTTAAAATCTTCATGGATCCCCAGTTTTTGATTCATGAACCCCTTGTGAATAAACCCTGATATAGACGATATTATTCTTTTCTTGCACATAATAACATGTCGATAAGTAAGTTAGAAGCCGAACAAAGTTTTGGGTTAATTGTCGTTGTCGAGGCAGTGTCGCCAGTTCCAGACGTAAGTTTGACCGCTCACGTCTGTACAGTTATAGACGTATTCGAATATCCAATAAAGTTTGATATTGTATTCTTGTAATTACAAATATGTCGATGAACTGAAGGCCTCCCGGGAAATTAGTCGACCGCCGTTCGCACGTTCGTCCCATACTGAAAAAATATAAAAAGAATGAAAGAAAAACTTTATTCCACGAGATAAAGAATACGGTATCTTAAGAATACAATACCACATTACGTTAGTTTTAGTCTTCAACCGACGTGATTATAAGTGACGATGTAGGCATGAGTAGTAAAGCTCTTAAACTTAGTATTAAAAGTCGAACCGCCTGCAGAATGAAAACCAAAATGTGTTTAAAACTGCAAAATAATTTAGTTAAAAACTTAACTTTTTACCAATTTATTTACAGAAGTCTAATATATAAAATTCTCGTGTCACAGTTTTCGTTGCCATACTCCTCCGAAACGGCTTGACCGATTTTGATGAAATTTTTTGTGCTTATCCGGTATCTATGAGAATCGGCCAACATCTATTTTTCATCCCCCTAAATGTTAGGGGTTGTCCACCCCTAAATTTGTTTTTTTATTTTTTAGACAAAATTTTTAATTTCTATTTTTTTATGATACAACATACAAAAATACATACAATCCTCAATTTTCATCCTTCTACGATCAACCCTTATTTTTTAATAGCCATTTTAGTAATTTAATCATTTTTCCTCTCCGGTCGATAACTGATCAATTGTTAGGCGATACGAAGTTCGCCGGGTCAGCTAGTATTATTATATAAGCATCGGTCTCAAGCCCGATAAATAACAATTGGTAATATAAAAATAAAACCAAATATTTTGTGCAAGATGTAAAGCTTGGCAAATAATGCATGTAAAGCTTTTACATCTTGCTCCAGCAATTCCCTATACAATACCGCATCATCCATATCGGTCGATCCGTCTTCGAGTAATCGGTGAATATACAAAGAAAAAATATATGCATATAATCTTCTTTTGGAAGTCGGTTAAAAAC